>JAJOOR010014919.1:0-36517 GCA_036250505.1 Solanum acaule
CCCCCCCCCCCCCAAAAAAAAATTTTTTTTTTTTTTTTTTTAGAACTTATAAAGCTCTCCAAGGAAATACAAACAATGAAAAGGGATACACAAACAGAAAAATTTGATTCTGACTTTGTAAAGCCGGTGTTGGTCTTACCTATTTTGACTTTTAAAATAAACTATTGGTCAACTAATTAGTACACTTCCATAGGGATTTTTTTTTGGAGAAAACATTAGGAAGTTGGATCAATGAGATAGGACATTCAGGTTAATCCCAAAAACATTAGCCTTAATATCAGTACAAAGACAAAGGGCAGCCTCAATATAAGCAAGTCCAGAAATAAGACTAAAACAAGGTGACACTGGTGGTGAACCAACAACAACATTAAGTTTCCCGAACACTAATGCACTACAACAAAAATAACTTTTAGCGGCAATAAATAGACACATTAATAAAGAGTTCTAAAGTCTTTACCGGCATTAGTTAAGTGCCATTAGATCCAATGTCACTAAAGGCTTTAGGGACATATACAAAGAGTGCTAATTGCCGCTAAAAATACATATTTAGCGGCAATTGAGCTATTGTTGTTAATTAATTGTCGCTAAAGATCATTTTTGATGTTGTGATGTCCCTCTAAAAATCATCCTTCCCTTTTGACTTTGGAATATTTGGTGCACTCAAAATAGGAATACTTTTGACAATATTAATAACATTCATAGCTATATCCTCGGCGAAAGTGAATTTACTCAGCTATTTTACAAAAACTCCTTACGCATTAATTACAGGGTTGAAAAGATATTTGAGGGAATCAAAATGCCTCCAATTGTTAACTTTGATATTGTGCAAAAATGATGCTTAACAAACCATCCATAAGGGCACAATACTCTCATTGCAAAACTGATTAGTAACACTAAAACCATCATCTTTTTCTCCAATATTATCATTTTGGCCACATAATTTTTGCTTACGGTACTTAATGTATCGTAATCATGGAGTGCCAAGAGACCCTGATTTAGTTCTAATCAACATTCCTCCTGCATGGGATGGCTCAGTGTCATTGGAAGAATCAATGGTGACATTAGCCTTTTTAGACTGTTTCAAAGACGGACATGGAGAAGGTGAGCGAGAACATTGGCCCTCAATATTTTTTTTCTCTTTCGGCTTTTTTGCAAAGGCTTTAACATCTCATGTAAATCTATCAATGTAGTGAACACAACATTAACAAATTAGATGTAGTGATTTCAACTGCATAAGGGTAGTACAAAGGCCATGGTTTCAGTCCATGCCTTTTTTTGGTCTTACTCGGTCACCGCAGACAATTCTCTGGCATACTATTTGATTTATTGGATCTTGAACTTGAGTTACCCCATTCCCACAATAACCATTTCTATTAGATGAGTTTTCATTCACCAGAGGCCACAATTAATCCACCTAATAAACAACTCCAGAAATCAATTGCTAACTTGTCTATTAACACGTCAAATCATTATTGGCAGCAATACTCTCACTCTTTACTAAATGATAAAGAATCAATGTCTCCAAATCTCAAGTAGAGAAGAAAGAGCCACAGTGAGATCTAACTTTTAATGACAAAATAAATCAAACAACAGTATATCTTCTAAACAGGCACTTGACCAATTAGCCAAACGTTAACCAACACTTGAGTGTCTTCTGATATATCATACCCCATGAAGTTAGTGTTGTTCATCGCTCTTCTTGGAAATAAGAAAGGAATGAGAGGATTTAATCTTAGTGCTTCTTTAACCACAACTTGCATATAGCAGATTGGCAATGTCACTCTCTTCAAACTTCTTGTTCTGTCCTACTATTTCAAAGATCTCTGCTTTTACTCTTCCCATTGCTTTAGGGTGGCGTACGAGCTCAATCAGCGTCCATGCCATGTTGCTGCTAGTAGTCTCTGATCAGGCTAAAAACATCTTTTCCATTTCATTTCTAATCAAGATTTATCTCAACTAACAAAGAAGTACTATGTACATATAGCATTATTTCTTGATTTTACTATGAGCAATAAGGAACGAATGAATATGCGAGCAGACGGTGGTGGAAAAAAGAAAGAATTTTTGGATGCGTTGCTTTAATTTGTGGGTAGTGGAAAAGATGAACCAAATAAGTTATCAGAACATCCGATCAACATATTCATATTGGTAAGTTTTAGAAAACTTGTTAAACTCTTCCTATTGTTCATATCGGAATCAAGAATGCTAATGTAAACAACAATAACAACTACACCTTAGTCTCAAACAAGCTATGTCTGCATTGATGCAGTCCATGTTCTATGTTCCTAGGTATCTTATCGTAGATCGTAGAAGCTTTTTCCACTTTTCATTCAGTGGTGTATGCATTGTAGACTTATTAACTGTAGATTTAAGAGAATACATAGAGATTCATTCACGAGGCATAGTTATTTCAATCACTAAGACACCACTAACACAGTTAAGAGCGCTCAGACACTCATGGTGTGCACCATATTTATGGGTGTTTGGTCTAACATGTGAATATTTAGTGTTGGCATCAGGGGCAGAGGCAGCATATAATGAGGGGGTTCATCCGTACCCCCTTGGCGAAAAATATTACTATTTATACATGGTTAAAATTATTTTTTAGGTATGTATAATAGATATCGAACCCCCTTCTACTAGTTCGTGTGTTTACTTCTCAGATTTTGAACCCCCTTATTAAAATTTCTAGCTCCGCCACACTTGGCGTAGGACCCCGGGCCACCAAAGGTTCCAGCAACATCTAGCCATTTTGATCTTAAAAAATAAGCCACCTTATGATAATCTACATTGATCATTTAATTTTATAACATCCTATACTACAAGATTTTGCACACACACTTAGGGACGCTAAGACTTTCATGGTAGTACAATAGTTATGGCCTTATGGGTATTGGATATTTATATGCCCAGTAATTCTTGGTGGCCGAGGCGTTAGCCCCTCAAGTATAGTATTTGTGGTATTTTATTGCAATTCTCTTCCTTTTAAAGTACCCTCCCTCAAGTAGCTTATCGTTTCCTTTTAAGAACCCACATAAGTCTAATATTTTCAATCATGACATCACGTTGTGAACACAAGTATAAGCTAAGTAAAAGTGTCAATGATATTACCTCTTCGTCAACTAATATTTTCGTTCGAAAAGTGTCTTCATGCCTTGAATTCTTGTAAGTTAGTTGCACGATGTACAAGGGAGAGAATGAGATGGAAATAGTTATGCGCTTGCTGATCTCCTGCGTACAAATAATAGTTCGTGTATTTGTTGACTCAAAGAGAATGCATGTACGTGTTTATTTTCCCAGCGACAGTTTCAGGTAGGATCTGTTATAGTTATTTTTTTTGTTAAAAAAGTGAATTATATATGCTTCCCTAATTTGGAAAAAAAATTGGACGATTCTAAAAGCATAAACCTTGGATCCACAAACCATCTTGGCTGTTACAGATCACTTGTTCTGACCTTATTTACTACGGCAGCAAACATCTAAAGCTATTGTGTACGGTTACTTTTTCCTTTGTAAAGAATGCTGTCCAAATGGTCATGTATAGCTAGGAGATAGTTGTGCAGTGGACAATCAAGTCACAATACCAAATAAATTTTTAACCTCTTCACTGTTTTCCTTGGTAATGGACTTATCACATGATTAGGTAGAACATCAGTACTCAGAAAACAGAGCAAGTAAAACAGAAAAGAAGTGTGATGGACTTTGGGGTGCAACATTTCCATCAGTTTGACTGATAAATTAAATAGTAGAATAGATTTGAGCGAGAAGATGTAAATTGTAAAAAAAAAAACAACAGCATCAAAAAGGTCGAATGGGACATACAACTCTTGAACGGTAAGCGAACATCGGCGGATTGAAAATGCTGCGCATTAAGGGAAATTGAATGAAACAGCGTGGAAGAAGGCTTGATTAATAAGCCGTGCTAATCATATGTAGCAGCGCATACCTGTATGTTTATTGCAGGAGTAGAATGTTTGAAGGGAGATTGCGTTCTATGGTTGATGGTTTTAAAGAGAGAAAAGTGATGAGTTGCATCTGTTGGGGGATGGCCAATGGTGGTTGTTCAGAATCTCGTAGTTGGAAGTGACGACTTTAGCCAAGGAGCGTCTAACGCGACAGTGGTTTTAATTAGGTTTTGTTTTAAAGTGAGGGGTATTTACGTAATTTAACATTCATTTTTTGGAGTCCATGCTTCTTAAGGTAGTATATATATATATATATATATATATACATAGAAGATAAATAGATAATGTATATTAATTAATTTACAAAATTAAGAAGGTCGACTAAGCTGTTTATGTTCCTCATGATTTTCGTTTCGTCATTTATCCCCAGATTTCAGAACGACATATAATTGTTGCCGCATCATAGTAGTTTTTAGTTAATGGTGATACTTTTATGCATTTTGGCTTGTTTATCAGCTAGTATCATTATTCAAATTTTACAAATTTCATATTTTATTTTATTTTTTTGAAAAAAAGTATATTGATTCACAACAAATTAAATATTGAATAAGAAATAATTTATGTATTGTAATTTTTATATAACTAAATCCTACATATATAACTAATACCTACATAATTAATATATACATAAATAATAAAATATTCAACATTTTTCACTTGGTTCAATATCTCAATCCTATCAACATTCTTCTCTTGAAGCCCTTTAATTATTACTTCTGCATTTTAATAAAAAATATGTAAAAATTTAAAAATATTTAATATATTGAAATATGTCATTTTTTCTTATATAAATTAACATAAATAATGTGAAACAACGACAGAAAGAAGATCATTCGTTAATACTAAATACGGGAGCCCGTGCAACGCACGGGCATGTAGCGAAAATAAAAGCAGTTGTAAAGAAAGACATGTAAATATGCAACATAATTAAAAAAAAAATCACCGTTAACACATTTCATAGTATGTTACATATATTTTTCTGAATATTATGCATGGAGCTTTCTAGGAAAGGCCAAAACAGAGATATAACTTCTGAATTCTGAAATCTCTCAATTAAAGTGGATTCTTTTAGGTTGAAACTTCTTTATTACCTGAAAATAAATTAAAGGAGTGAACAACTAACACAATTCAATAATATCGTAAAGAGAAGTGAGAATGCATCTACAATCTTAAATTGTATAGAAAATAACACATCACCTTGGAGATAAGTTATTTAAATTCGAGAAAACCCAATTGACAAAAGCATGAAAGAAATTATCTCCTCGGCTTTATTATGTTGTTTTCATTCACCTATATATTTTGAACACGTAGAAATAGTCAGTTGGTTTTTCTTTGTTAGGAATGAAAGATGATTATTAACTTCAACCACATTAGCTATAGCTAATAAGAACAAATAAAGTACTACTAAGCACAACTATTTCTATGTGTAAATGGAAACAGAAGCTTGTCCTGTAATCTTTACTTTCTTATACATTTAACTGGCAAGAAACCACATTATAATTGCCGGTAACAATCTATTTACTTTACTCGTTCATCTCGATCACAATGGATTAAGCATTCTCACAATTTTTTTGGCATATGACCATCAATTTACAGTAAAACCTCTCTAAATTAATATAGGTGGGACCATGAAATAGTATTATTTTGTAGAGGTATTATTTAATCGATAAATTAATATTTATTAATTTAAAGAGTGTTTCAACACCGAAAAAATTGTTGAGGAATGAAATCTCAAAGAATTTGAATGAACTCACTTGTAAAAAGGTCATGAATTTGAGGTCATGATTAATGATCTCATTTACCGCAATAAAATGAATGTTAATAACCTATTGGATGAGTGAAAATAATACATGTTAAGAGGTCTAGAGTTTAGAAAAATTATGGATATTATTGGAAAAACAATGTTGATAATAAAGTTGAAGATGATGCAATACCTTTGGAACTAGTTATGCGTAAGGAAGCACTTGCATCTATAACTTTTCACAATTTTATGGTGCAAATAGAAAAGAAAACACTGAAACTTTTGGATGCAATAAGAAAAGTTAGAGATGAGTTTCAACTAGATTTATATTTAAACAAAAAACAAAACATGATAGAATCATATTCACTAAATTTTCTTAGATATATTTGTACTTTTAAAGAATTATTAATTTATAAGTATTAATGGAACCATATATTAATATAGGGGTCTTCTGAAAATATATTATTTTATTATATTATCGAAAATGAGTGCTCTTTTCCATTGGCCCAAGTGGGACCGGAGAAAAATATTCTCTTAAAGAGATTATTAATTAATCGAGTATTAATTTAGTGAGGTTTTACTATGTTAGCCCTCCTGGCCTTCAAGGATTTAGATCAATAACAATAAGTTCTCCATAAAATGCAGGAACAGACGAACATCAATGCAACATTACGGCTAGGATCAAATCAAGCCATCAAGATCACACAGACAGAAAGGAATGGATATTCCCAATCAAATTCCCACTAATTGATGCACCTCCAGTAATCAAGGAATCTTGACAAGGATAAAATCAGATTGTGCAAGATCAACAGATTCCCTTTAATTGACAAATCTCTACACATCAAGGAAGACAACCGCAACACCTAAGAAATCTAGGAATGAAGACTCCTCACCAAAGAAGGAAGGGCATCATAAACATATCTTATATGGACATGATTACAATCCTCTTCAAATCAGCCTCGATCAAGGAATCCCTACAAATCCTTGATTGAATGAAAGTCCCTTGGGTTTTCCTTAAAAAGAGCAGAGGATGCTCACCTATTTAAGCCTACCTCATTCTCATAGAAGATTACGCAATTCACTTGAATTTATACCATCATCTTTTGTTGTGTTTCATAAAAGCATTGTAGTCTCGTGAGTATACAATTGAAAAAGAAAAGAGAGAGAAGAATCTGAGTGTAGGTTATATAAGTAGAGGTTGTGTCAAATAGAAGTTTTGATTTCCACATCAGACAGGACTTACAGTCAAATCACCTTGTACTGCCCAATTTCACTTCAAGCTCTTAAGGAAACCCCTGAAACCCAAGGGCACGGGAAGTAGGTACCACATCGGTGTGCCGAACCAGTATAAAACTTTATGTGTCATTTACTTATTGCATTTACTATTACTTTATATCTGTGTTACTAACCTGCAGGTAAGTCGACTTAGGATTTTTTAATTCCCCCCCCTCCCTCTTGACTTTCAATTGGTATCAGAGCAGGTCTCACTATTGAAGTGTTAAACCACACGTTAGTAAAGATCAAATGGCAAACTATCAAATTCCTGGTGCTCTACTCCAAGATGGACACTCTTCAAATCACCCCCTTACTTCAATGGTCAAAACTACTCTCACTGGAAAGACAGATTCAGAATTTTCGTTACTTCAAATGATCTTCAAGCTTGGATAGTTATCAAGAAGGGGCCAAAGCCAATTCCTGGACTCACAAGAAAGGATGCCACTGACAAACCTTTTGATCAAGAATCTTTTGACATAACAAAAGATCAACAATAGGTAATCTAAACTAACGCTAGAGCTATATGTATGTTGTACTATACAGTTTGCGGAGCTAAATATGATAAGATCTCAACATGTGAAACTGCCAAGGAAATGTGGGACAAACTCGAAGTCACCTACGAAGGAACCAACAAAGTGAAAGAGGCTCGAATTAGCTCTTTAGTCAATGAATATGAACTATTCAAAATGGCGGATGATGAAAACATTGAAAATATGTTTTCAAGATTTAGTAAGATTATATGTGAGCTTAAATATTTGGGAATGGTATACTCAAATGGACTACATGTCAGAAAAGTCATTAAAAGTTTACCAAAGGCCTGGGAAACCAAGGCAGTTATTCTTGAAGATGGAGATCTAGAGAAAATGACCTATGATGAACTTAGAGGAAATCTAATGGCATATGAACAAAATTACATCAATAGATATCAAAAAGATGATAAGAAGAAAATTGTACCTTTCATTGTTACACCTACTGAAGATGAGGAAGACATAGATGAAACTCAAAGTGAGGGAATGGCTCTCGTAAACCAAGAAAGTCAGACAAATTCTAAGACAAAGAAGACAAAGACCTCATCAAGACTTCAAAAACAATGACTAACAAAGAAATGATGATCGATGTCGCTATTGCGGAAAACCAGGACACATAAAATAGAATTGTCCTGAGCGAAAGAGACTAAATCACAGAAGGAATGGAGATCCAAAAATCCCTGGAGCATGGACTCAAGATGAAGTATCTGAAGATGATCATGAAGAAATGACAAACATATGTTTCATGGCACTAGGAGAATCAAGTGAGGTAAGACCCTTTAACTATTCCAAGTGGAATGACCTTCAAAATTCGCTAGATATGGTTACTGATGAATTGCAAAAGGCTATTGATGAATACAATAAAATTGCTCAAGAAAAGAAAGTCGGGAAGATTCTTCTCGAAGCAAGTCAGATTGAAGTTGACTTATTATCAGAAAAACTCGAGGATGTAAAGATGAAATTAAACAGTATCAGAAAATATCCTAGTCATAGTTCTGTTAGATCAAACAGATCTTTTCTCAGCTCCCTGCTTTCCTCCCCTAAATTTGCTAAATTGTCTCTCAATATTACTTGTTTTTGTTATGGTAACATTGGTCACAATTCCTTTAACTTCATAAAATACTCTTTCAGTAAATGGATCTGGAGACCAAAAGTTGGAAATACTAACCATCAAGGACCCAAGAATACTTGGGTACCTAAAAGAAACTAATTTCTTTTCCTTATAAGAGCACACCAGTAATGTAACAACTCAGATCTAACAGACCTGGACAACAGGAAAATTGGTGAACCACGGAAGGGTTCACGGACTAGGAAAGGAACCATGGTTCGTTGACCTGCTCGTGGTTCACACCCACCCAGAAGTGGTGGACCACGGGACCCTTCATAGGCCGCGGACCACCACACGAGCTATTGAAATGCTCGTGGAAGCCAGGAAAAACTCACCAGGCTCAGGCATCAAACCATGAAGCCCTTCACAGGCCGTGGTCTTGATGACGGGCCGTGGGAGGGTCTGTGGACCTGAGCCAGCAGACCCCAGCCCAAGTGAAGAACCACAGTGACCTTCATGGTCTGTGGTCCTTCACACGGACCGTGGTAGGGCTCATGGTTGATCCCCTCCCAGAACCAGTCGACACTTGCCAGTGGGTCGTGGTCCTTTTGACGGTCCATCATTTGGTCCGTGGAAGGCCCCCGTTAGTTTTTAAGTTGGGGTCATTTTGGACTTTTCCCTTATGCGTTGGACATTTAAACTATGTCGTTTAACACTTAAACTACATCGTTTTACTCAGTTTAAGGCTAGTAAATTAGTCAAAACTTACTCAAATTGTTTATTCTCCAAACTCACCAAAACTTAGAGCAAAAGAGGAGAAAGAGTCGACCAGCCCCCTCAAGAACAAGCAGGAGATTTTCTTTGATTTAGCCCCGAAATCCAAAGGATTTCCCCTTGAATTTTGTCACCAGGTATGTGGTATTTCACTAGTGGGTTCCTTTCATCCACTAGGTCCCTAGAATTTAGTCAGATTCTAGATTTCCCTATATCTTGTTTTGACCTAGGGTTTCTAAAACCTTAGATATTTATTGTGATTTAACTGTTATAGTATTCTTAATCGAATTATAATGTTTTCTTGGAATCATTGTTAAACTCTTGTATGAAACTCAGAACGCTATTTGTGTAGTTGCTTTTAGTTCATGAAATGCACTTGCTAGGTCAGAAAAATAGATGATGATGCCTTAGTTTTCGAATGTCACATTATTAGTATATAAATGTTGCATTCTCAGATTTGCATGTCAGTATTTTAAGCTATTCAGTATTTCAGTCATAATATGTCATATACACATTCAGTTGAGAGTAGGCTTAGCATCGTTGGACTAGGGTTCAGCGTACCCTCATAGTCCCAAAACTACGTGCCTGGATTATAAGTCCCTTCTGTGGGCATCAGATTTAGGGATCACTCCAGTCATGCCTTTATACCCCTAGCAAGGTATATTGGGTTCTCTCGATGGGGCGTATACATCGGACTCCACGTTTAGCTCACGTGGTTTTATGTCGGTTAATAGTAGCTCCCACAGTCAGACTCTAATGCATTTGACCAAGTTTCCAATTTATACTTTAGTATTTAGTCTCAGCATGTTATGTTTATGATTAGCACTTGGTCATTGCATTTAGCTCAGTTCTCAATTATTTCAGCATATATATTTTGTTCAGTTTATGTCATTTTCTCAGTTACACTTTGGTTCAGTTTATATATCTTGTTTAGTTATTATCTATATCATGCATGCTCAATACATTCCAAGTATTGACGCATACTCTGCACTACATTCTTTCATGATGTAGGTTCAGGTACTGAACATCCAGATCATACTTAGATTGTTTATCGGTCTGCATTCAGCAGCTTGAGTGTTGAGTTCTCATACTTCGAGGACAACAAACATGCTTTTCATTTCTAGTCATTTATTTCAGTTTTCAGTTTTAGTATAGTTAGCTGAGGGGGCATGTCCCAGAAACTCTATCTCGTTAGTGGCTTTTTTCAAACATAGTAGTAGATTCAGCTTTTTGAGTGATTGTTCAGTATCACTAAACTCTTAGTATGTTTTATTCCTTAAGACTATTTGGGTATTTCCCCACTTTCAATTACGTATTGATTTAACTTCCGCACAGTAATTGTTTTATTCAGAAATTTTATAGTATGCTTATGATATGCCAGCTTCAGGGTTAGCTTGGGGTCACTCTTAATCCCAGGTCCCATGTTACGTCAAAGGGGTAGCCTCAGGCATGACAAACTTGGTATCAAAGCATTAGTTTTAAGAGTCCTAAGATGTCTGAAAGCTGCACTAAGTAGAGTCTCTTTCATGGGTGTGAAGTGCACCACATCTATGAGGGAGAGGCTACAAAGTGTTTTAAGAAAAAACTTTACTTTCCTTGTTATTCTTATCGTGCGTGAGTATGTTCTCCTTTCTAATTCATCATTATGCGTTTTAGATCATGCCTTCTCGTAGAGCTTACGCACAGAATGCTAATACATGCAATGCTGACACAGTTTCTCCAGTCCCGAACCATGAGGTTACAAATGTAGAATTTCAGAATGTGTTCTAGCTTTTGGCTCAGAGTGTGGCCAACTGGAACAATAAGTAGGTCCAGTTCCTACTAACACAAATGGAGGATCATCTGCACCTAGAGTTCAGGATTTTGTTCGGATGAATTCGCTTGAGTTTCTAGGGTCTAAGGTTGGTGAGGACCCATATAACTTCATTAATAAGGTCAAGAAGATCTTTAGAGTGATGCAATTGACTGGTAATAATAGGGTGGAGTTGGCATCCTTCCAGCTTAAGGATGTAGCTAACACTTGGCTCACTCAGTGGAAAGAAAATAGGTGTGCAGATTGTAATACCCTGAAACTAGTAAGTTGAACTAGAGAGTTCTAGAGCCTTGTGTTAGGGTTTTAGAGTTTGATATGAGGGTTAAGCTCGTACAATGATTTCCTGTACTTAGAATGAGATTTTTAGGGTTAGGGCGTCAAGGTACGACCCCCCCAAGGACCAACCAAAGGGTCCTTGAGGAGGACCCTAAAAACATCCCTAAAGCTATCAAAAAATAGCCCACCTACGATGGGGACACACTCCCCGTAGGGGAGGGTCATGGGTCAAGAGGTTCCAGCCATGCTTCAGTACTCCACCCACGAAGGACCAGTACGGTCCGTGGGTGGAGGTCTCATGGGTTGGGGCAGATTTCAATTTTTAGTTTTTAAGTTGGGACTCGGGGGTTAATTGTTAATTAGTTAGGGGTTAAGTGAGGTCGGTTAGTTAGTTATTAAACCACCTATATAAGCCTAATAGACCCCTAATTAAGTCATTCCAAATCATTCTCTCAACTCACCAAAAAGAAACCAAAATTTTTCTATCTAGAAGTAAACAAGAAGAAGAAGAAGAAGAAGAAGACGAAGAAGGAGAAGAGGAACTAGGGCAAATTTCTTCCATTGATGCAAGCTTGGTGAGGGCTTTGAATCTAGGTATGTTAGATTATTCATCTATGGGTTCTTCAATCCATAGAGCCCCCTATAAATCCTCCAATTGTGAAGAAAAATCCAACTTTAGCTAGGGTTTCTTCCTACATTGTGGGTAGTGTTTGAGTATGATTCCAATTGAGTGGATAATACTTAATTATGATTGTATTAGTATTTAATTATGATATTATGATGATATTATGTGTTTTCCATGGTTAACCCTAGTCTAGTTGATGAAATTATATTATGTGGGTTTATGCCTTGTGAAGTGAAATTGGAGACTTAGAGATGATCTTCTAGAATTGATGTTATGATTAGTAATTTTTCAAGATTAGGAACATATAGACGTGAATTGAAATAGATTTTAGTGTATATGATGGATCTTGACTAATAAACTTGAAGTTGAACATTTATGATGAATTATGACTAGAATCACTTAGTAATGAAAAATGTGATTAGAATGCCTTGAAATCTAGGTATGAATGATGATTGTAAGAAGTAAAGCTTTGAGAGGAAGGCTTGTAGCCATGAATGTTAGGGCTTTGAGAGTAAAGCTAATTTGATGTGATCTTGTTGTGTGTAGTTGAAAGCATATTCTCACATGCACACTTAGGCATAAATATGCTAGGAGATACAAGGTTCTCTCACATAGAATGATTCTAGGTTGTAAAGCTAATAACCTAAAATGAATCAAAGCATGTTAGACTAGAATAGCTTGAAGTTGTTGCATATGTTCCCTTCATGTATAGCTTGACTTGGTAAGACAAGACCAAGATTGGTAGCTTAGGATTGAGAATCCATACTCTCCTAAGGGTAGCTTGACTTAGCATTGTAATATGCATTTCATGGTAGCTTGATTAGTGGTAGTCATGGTAGCCTAGGATTGAGGAACTATACTCTCCTAAGGGTAGCTTGAAGTAGCATTTTTAGGATGCCTTCATGATAGCATGAGTTGGTTTGGCCAAGACCATTTCATGGTAGCTTAGGATTGAGGACACATACTCTCCTAAGGGTAGCTTAGGATTAAGGACACATACTCTCCTAAGGGTAGCTTAGGATTGAGGACACATACTCTCCTAAGGGTAGCTTATGATTGAGGAATCATACTCTCTTAAGGGTAGCTTACATTAGCATCATACTGTGCTTGTAAGGGTAGCATGACTTAGTTGGTCTAAGACTATTTCATGGTAGCTAGGATGGAACACATGTACCCTTTCTAGAATAGCTTGGGCTTGCATGATAGTATGCCTTCCAAGGTAGTTAGTTTAGAATAATATAGTTATGTTAGCAAGATGATAGCTTGGTCTAGCCTAATAGGATGCTATTCTTTGGTAGTCTAGAATGATAAATAGTAATAATTTGAGTATGATAGCCTAAGGTGGTACTTAGTATGAATAGTATTATGGGATGTTATTCATACATTGCACAAGTATGACTTGAAGCTACTTATGAAGTGTTCTCTTATATAGTGTAGACTTAGCTTGGGTTGTTGCTATAGTTGCCTTCCATGATATGATTGACTTAAGGTGATAGTTCCCTTTTTTATATGAAGTAAGCTTAGAATGAGACCAAATGAATGGTAGGTATGCATATGATGACTTCAAGGTTATGCTTAGTGTGAATGGTATTATGGGATGCCCTTCATGCATTGCACAAGTGTGCTTTGAGGTTACTTAGAAAAATAGTGCTCATAGAATATGAAAGCCTAGGTCTTGACTATGCATATAGACTATGATTAAGATGACCAAAAAGGAATACTTAGCTTGGATTGTATTATGGGATGCTATTTAGGAGTTGCACAAATATGCTTTGAGGTTACTTAAGAATAGTCCTATTATGATATGAATGAGTAGGAGTTGGGTAATGCTTATATGATGCTTATGTTAGAGACTTTACTTATGATTATGATATTGTCTCTTATGCTTATAGTTTATGTTTCATGAAGTATTTCATACGATTATGTATTATGTCTTATGTTGAATAACCCTTATGTTATGCTCTTATGATGTTATGCCAGCTAACATATTTAGTACATTTTGTGCTAATGCATAGTTTTCCTACATTCTCACCAAATGTAGGGTTTGGAGATTGAGTTCCTATCATTGAAGCTAGGTTTCTAAGGAGCAAAGGAGTGAAGATTTGGTGAGTCCTCATAGCTTCGAGGACAAACCCTCTATTTTCCTTTATGTCTTTTATTTTCATGTTGAGACTATTGTATGGGATGTGTCCCAAAGGTTTTAATTCTAGTTAAGTTTTAGATGGTTTTGAGACAAAAGTGTAGTAAAGACTTTCGATTGCATATTATAAAGACTTCGATTGTATGGATAAAGTTTTTAATTTTTTTGTATTTTTCTATTTTCTTATGTTCATGATATGCTAAGGGTGTGTATGAGACCCCTTAGGGGCCAAGTACGCCATGTTATATCTAGGATATACCCCTGGGTCATGACACAGATGCAACTCGTGTGACTTGGGAGTGGTTTACTTGAGCTTTTCTGGACAGGTTCTTCCCGAGAGAGTTGAGGGAGGCTAAAGCTCAGGAGTTTATGAATTTGAGACAAGATATAATGTCAGTTCAAGAGTACAGGCTGAAGTTCACTCAACTCTCCAGGTATGCTCCACATATGGTTGCCGATCCAAGGGCACTGATGAGTAAGTTTCTATTTGGGGTATCCGACTTGGAGAAGACAGAGTGCAGGAATGCTATGCTGCTAGAGGATATGAATATCTCTAGGATGATGACTCATGCTCAGCAAGTTGAGGGAGACAAGCTTAGGGAAATGGCTAAGGAAATCAGGAAGGCTAGAATAAGTAACTATGAGTACTCTCAGCAGAAATTGAGTGGTGGAAATTGCTCATAATTTCAGAAGATGTCTACAGCCCCATCACCTTCATCAGCTAGTACTCCATCCCCCAGGTTTTGATAGGATCAGAAATCTAAGGCATCAGGCTCTAAGTCCCAGGGGAATAATTCAGGTAACATGACTTTCCCAACTGCCCAAAGTGTGATGAGAACCATCCGGGCGAGTGTCTTGCAGGCAAGGAAGACTGTTTTACCTGTGTTTTGTTTGTCCATAGGTTGAAGGATTTCCCTTCTGTTAGGCAGGGGAAATGAAGTAACAACAATAGGGCTCAATCTACAGCTCCAACAACACCAGCAAGGTCGCCCAACTCAGCAGGGTACTTCATCTGGTACAGGTGGTGGTCAGCACTAGAACAGGTTGTATGCTCTCCAGGCTCGCCAGGATCAGGAATATTCTCCTAATGTTGTCATTGGTACGTTACGAGTCTTTCATTTAGATGTTTATGCATTGTTAGATCTAGGGGCTACACTATCTTTTGTAACTCCTTATAAATCAGTAAACTTCTGTGTCAGTCCAAAAATTCTTTCAGAACCCTTCTAATTCCGTACTCCAGTTGGTGACCCAGTTATAGCTAGACAAGTATACATAAATTGCCCTGTCATAGTCTTTTGAAAAGTCACCTAAGCAGATCTTGTAGAATTAGAAATGGTAGATTTTGATATCATTCTAGGCATGGATTGGTTACATTCTTGTTATGCCTCAGTCGATTGTAGAACTAGGATCGTTTGATTTCAGTTTCCAAACGAGCCAGTCTTAGAGTGGAAGGGTAGTAGGTCAATTCCTATGGATCGATTCATCTCTTACCATAAGGCTAGAAAAATGATCTCTAAAGGGTATATCTATCATCTTGTTCGAGTTATGGATTCAAACTCCGAAACCCCAACTCTTGAGTCAGTCCTGGTAGTAAATGAGTTTCCGAAAGTGTTTCTAGAAGATCTTGCTGGAGATCCTCCTGAAAGGGAAAATGACTTCGGAATAGATATCTTTTGAGATACCCAACCCATTTTGATTCCTCCTTACAGAATGGCTCCAACCAAGCTTAAGGAAATGAAAGAACAGTTGAACAACCTCCTAGATAAGGGCTTCATCAGCAATATCTCTCCATGGGGTGCTCCAGGGTTGTTCGTGAAAAAGAAAGATGGTTCTCTCAGAATGTGTATTGGATATCAGTAGTTGAACAAAGTCACAA
This sequence comes from Solanum acaule, assembly GCA_036250505.1. Taxonomy (NCBI): domain Eukaryota; kingdom Viridiplantae; phylum Streptophyta; class Magnoliopsida; order Solanales; family Solanaceae; genus Solanum; species Solanum acaule. The sequence goes on from JAJOOR010014919.1 coordinate 16,061, forward strand.
TCAGGAATAAGTATCCCATCCCCAGGATTGATGACTTGTTCAACCAACTTTAGGGCGCTAAATAATTTTCTAACATAGACCTCAGATCTAGCTATCATCAGCTTAAAGTTAGATATAGTGACATTCCGAAGATAGCTTTCAGAACTCAGTATGGTCATTAGAATTTGTAGTTATGTCTTTTGGACTAACAAATTCTCCAGCAGCTTTCATGGATTTAATAAACAGGGTGTTCAAACAGTATTTAGACTTGTTCGTTATCATATTTATTGATGATATGCTCATTTATTCCTGGAATGAGAAGGAGCATGTGACTTATCTGATAGTTGTTCTAAAAACTCTCAAAGATCGCCAGTTATTCGCTATGTTTAGCAAATGTGAATTATGGTTACAGTCTGTTGGTTTTCTTGGTCATGTGGTATCTAGCGAAGGAATCCGAGTGGATTCTCAGAAAATTGAGGCAGTACAACAATGGCCCAGGCCCACCTCCCCAATAGGTATAAAAAGTTTCTTGGGTTTGGCTGGGTATTACAAGAGATTTTTTGAAGAATTTTCATCCATATCTTCCCTATTGAACAAGTTGACTAAAAAAAGGTCAAGTTTCAATGGTCAGATGAGTATGAGAAAAATATCTCAGAATTGAAGATTAGGTTGACTACAACTCTGGTCTTGACCCTACCAGATGGTTTAGACAATTAGGTGATTTATTGTGATGCATTCGGGGTCGGCCTAGGTTGTGTGTTGATGCAACGAGGTAAGGTCATAGCTTATGCTTCTAGGTAGCTTAAGGTACATGAGAAGAACTACCCGATTCAGGACCTTGAGCTTGCAGCCGTAATATTTTCCCTAAAGATTTAGAGATATTACATGTATGGTGTTTACGTAGATGTGTTCACAGATCATAAGAGCCTCTAGTATGTGTTCACCTAGAAAGAGTTGAATCATTGTCAGAGGAGATGGCTTGTATTTCTCAAGGACTATGACATGAATGTGCTTTACCATCCTGGTAAGGCCAATGTAGTGGCTGATGCTCTTAGCAGACTGTCTATGGGTAGTGTAGCACAGATTGGGGAAGAAATGAAAGAATTAGAAAATGATGTTCACTGGTTTGTTCGCTTAGGAGTTGGTCTTACGAACATGTCAGATGGTGGTGTGACAGTTCAGAATAGGTCAGAATCTTTACTGGTAGCAGAGGTTAAGGAAAACTAGGATAGTGATCCTATATTACTTTAGTTGAAGGGTGCAGTTCATCAACAGAAAGTTGAGGTTTTCTCCCAAGGGGGAGATGGTGCGCTTCGTTACTAGGGTCACTTATGTATTCCTAATATGGGTGAGTTGAGGTTGCGGGTCCTTACAAAGGCTCATAACTCCAGGTATTCCATTCATCCAGGTGCCACTAATATGTACCGTGATCTACGGGAAGTCTTTTGGTAGAACAACATGAAGAGGGACAGAGCAGATTTTGTGGATAAGTGTCCTAATTGTCAATAGGTTAAGGTAGAACATCAGAAACTAGTAGGTATGACTCAGGACATTAGCATTCGTACATGGAAATGGGAAGTGATAAACATGGACTTCATTATAGGGTTGCCTCGTACTCGCAGACATCATGACTCCATTTGGGCAATAGTCGACTGAGTTACTAAGTCCGCTCACTTCTTGGTTGTCAAGACTACAGATTCAGTAGAGGACTATGCTAAACTCTACATTAATGAGATAGTCAGGTTGCATGGGGTTCCCTTATCTATCATCTCAGATAGAGAACCTCAGTTTACCTCTCATTTCTGGAAATCTTTTCAGAAAGGTCTTGGTACTCAGGTAAATCTCACCACAACATTTCATCCACAGATGAATGGTCAGGTAGAACGTACCATACAGACCTTAGAGGACATGTTGAGAGCTTGCAAGATCGATTTCAAAGGTAGTTGGGATGATCATCTACCTCTCATAGAGTTCTCCTATAATAATAGCTTTCATTCCAGTATTCAGATGGCCCCTTATGAGGCATTATATGGGCATAGAAGCAGGTCCCTGATTGGTTGGTTTGAAGTAGGTAAAACAACATTGATTGGGCCAAATTCGGTTCATGGCTATGGAAAAAGTTCAGCTCATCAGAGATATACTTAAGATAGCCCAGAGTCGTGAGAAGTCCTATACAGATGTGAGGAGAAGGGACTCAAAGTTTGAAATTGATGATTGAGTTTTCTTGAAAGTGTCACCTATGAAGGTGGTGATGAGATTTGGCAAGAAAGGAAAGTTCAGTCCTAGATATGTAGGCCCGCCCTTACAAAATCCTGAAAAGGGTTGGTAATGTGGCTTATGAGTTAGAGTTACCAGCAGAACTAGCAGCAGTCCATCCATGCTTTCACATTTCCTTGTTGAAGAAATGTATGGGTGATCCAGCATCAATAGTACCATTAGAAAGTGTGGCTATCAAGGATAGTCTCACTTATAAGGAGGTTCCACTTCAAATTCTTGATCATCAGGTTCAGAGGTTGAGAAAAAAAGAGGTCACTTCAGTGAAGGTTTTGTGGAGGAGTCCGTCCATATGGGGAGCTACTTAGGAAGCAGAAGCAGCCATAAAGGCCAAGTATCCTCATCTCTTTCTCTACTTTTCAATTTCAGCTTGAGGTAATAGTTCCTCTCCAGTCTCTTAATTTACTCTTGCGTAAAATCTGTCTTAGTATCTTGTACCTTCAATTGTTCTTGCATCTCAGCATATTTGCATGTTCTTGGAACTCAGTTCAGTCAAATATCAGTTTCTAGTACTTAGTGGTAGGGATTGCAGTTCTTTCCCTCCATACTCAGCTTGTCTTAGCAAGTTTAGACTTCATTCGAGGACGAATGTTCCAAAGGGGACATATTGTAATACCTTAGATCTAACAGACCTGGACAACAGGAAAATTCGTTAACCACAAAAAGGTTCACGGACCGTGAAAGGAACCACGGTCTATCGACCTGCTCGTGGTCCACACCCACCCAGAAGTGGTGGACCACGGGAACCTTCGCGGGACATAAACCACCACACGAGCCGTGGGAATGCTTGTGGAAGCCAAGAAGAATGCACCAGGCTCAGGAATTAGACCACGGAGCCCTCCACAGGCCGTGGAAGGGTCCGTGGACCTGAGCTAGCAAACCCCAGCCCAAGTGAAGAACCAAGATGACCATCACAGTTCGTGGTCCTTCACAGGGGCCATGGTAGGGCTCGTGGTTGGCCCCTTCCCTGAACCATTAGACACTGGCCAGTCGACCACCATCCACTTGACGGGCCGTGGTCGCTTCGACAGTCTTTCATTGGTTCCATGGAAGGCCCCTGAAAGATTTTATGTTAGGGTCATTTTTGTCTTTTCCCCTATGCGTTGGACATTTAAACTACGTCGTTTAACACCTAAAATACGTCATTTTTCTCAGTTTAATCCTAGTAAATTAGTCAGAACTTACCCAAATCATTTATTCTCCAAAATTCACCAAAACTTAGAGTGAAAGAGGAGAAAGAGTCGACCAGCCCCCTCAGGAACAAGTAGGAGGTTTTTTTCAGTTCAGCCCCGAAATACAAAGGATTTCCCCATGAATTTCGTCACCAGGTATGTGGGATTTCACTAGTGGGTACCTTTCATCCACTAGGTCCCTAGAATTCACTTAGATTCTTGATTTCCCTATATCTTGTTTAGACCTAGGGTTTCTAAAACCATAGATATTGGTTGTGATTTAGCTGTTATAGTATTCTTAATCAAATTATCATGTTTTCTTGGAATCATTGTTAAACTCCTTGTATGAAACTCAGAACCCTAGTTGTGTAGTTTCTTTTAGTTCATGAAATGCACTTGCTAGGTCAGAAAAACAGATTATCATGCCTCAGTTTTCGAATGTCACATTATTAGTATATAAATGTTGCTTTCTTAGATTTGCATGTCAGTATTTTGAGCTATTCAGTATTTCAATATTTTAGTAATAATATGTCATATACATATTCAGTTAGGAGTAGGCTTAACACCGAGTTGGACTAGGGTTCAGTGTACCCTCATAGTCCTAGAACTATGTGCCCTCGTAGGATTATAAGTCCCCTTTGTGGGCATCAGATTTAGTGATCACACCAGTCATGCCTTTATACCCATGGAAAGGTATATTAGGTCCTCTCGATGGGGCATATACATCGGACTCCACGTTTAGCTCACATAGTTTTATGTTGGTTAATAGTAGCTCCCACAGTCAGACTCTAATGCATTTGACCAGGTTTCCAGTTTATACTTTCGTATTCAGTCTCAAGATGTTATGTTCATGATTAGCACTTGGTCATTGCGTTTAACTTAGTTCCTAGTTATATTTCAGCATATATATATTATGTTCAGTTTATTTCATTTGCTCAGTTATTCTTTGGTTCAGTTTATATATCTTATTTAGCTATTATCTATATCCTGCATGCTCAATACATTCCATGTATTGACGCATACTCTGTGCTACATCCTTTAATGATGTAGGCTCAGGTACTCAGCATCCAGATCAGTCTTAAATAGTTTATCGGTACATATTCAGCAGCTTCAGTGGTGAGTCCTCATACCTTGAGGACAACAAACATGCTTTTCATTTCTAGTCTTTTATTTCAGTTTTCAGTTTTAGTAGAGTTAGCTGAGGGGCATGTCCCAGCAACTCTATCATGTTAGAGGCTTTTTTCAGACATAGTAGTAGATTCAGCTTTAATTTTGAGTGATTGTTCAGTATCACTAAACTCGTAGTATGTTTTACGCCTTCAGACTATTAGGGTATTTCCCCACTTTCAGCTACCTATAGATTTAGCTTCCGTATAGTACTTGTTTTATGCAGAAACTTTATAGTATGCTTATGATATGCCAACTTTAGGGTTAGCTTGGGGTCACTCGTGATCCCAGGTCCCGTGTTACGTCAAGGGGGTAGGATCAAGGTGTGACAAGGAAAACCTATAGAAAAGGAATGTGGGTTATTGATAGTGGTTGCTCTAGACATGTGAGCGGTAATAGAGAAAATTTTAAGAAGATAAAAGACATTGACGGAGGCTATGTAAGAAGTGATAGGAGTCGGATCGATTACTCTTAGCTCATCATGTGAGCTAAGTGAAGTATATCTAGTTGATGGGCTTAAACATAATCTTCTCAGCATAATTCAACTATGGCACTCTAGATTTGAAGTTTCCTTTAAAATAAAGAGTTGCACTATTGAACATCAAGGAAAGAATATCAAGATCATCGGTGAATGAATCCACAACATCTACATCCTATGCAACATAAATCTACCTACTCTCACATGGCTCAGTGCCGTATCATGCGATCCATGGTTGTGGTACAATAAACTTGGACTTGCCAGAATGCACACTCTCGAAAAGTTATCAATCCTCGAGCTATTCATTGGTCTGCCAAAGATGAAATTCGTAAAGGACCACATTTGTGATGCATGTCAACTAGGTAAACCAACCGGCTCTTCCTTCAAAGCCAAAGATATTGTAAGTACCTCTAAACCTCTTCAACTTCTTCATATGGACCTTTTTGGCCCAACTCAAACTGCTAGTATTGGAGGAAAAAGGTACGCTTTTGTAATTGTTAATGACTTTGCAAGATTTACGTGGGTTATCTTCTTAACTCACAAAATGAAGCCTTTGCTAATTTTAAAGTCTTCTGTAAGAAAATCCGAAGAGAAGAAGGTTACACAATTCATAGTGATCACAGTGGAGAATTTGAAAATAAATCTTTCGAAGATTTGTGTGCTCAAAATGGTTTCTCCCAAAACTTCTCCTCACCCAGATTTCCTCAACAAAATGGTATCTCGAAAGAAAAAATCACTCTCTGCAAGACACAGCTAGGACAATGCTTCTAGATCGCAGCCTTCTTGATTACTTCTGGGCTGAAGCTGTAAGCACAACATGTCACATCTTAAATAGATGTCTCATCAGGTCCATCCTAAAGAAAACCCCCTATGAGCTTTGGAAAGGAAAAAGGCCTAATATTAGCCACTTTCATCCCTTCGGATGCAAATGTTTCAATCATAACAATGGTAAGAACAATTGGTAAGTTTGACCCAAGAAGCGACGAAGGTATATGTTTGGGCTATGCTCCTTTTCAACAAAAGAACTCTAAGTGTAAAAGAATCAGTTCATGTTGTTTTTTATGAAACCAATACAAGAATGCAAGAGAAATATTTTAGTGATGACGAACCCATGACATCTAAGGTCTCAGAAGAATAAATCACAAAACCCTGCAATGAAGAGTCAACTCAACCAAATATCGAGTCAACTCCCAGCACAAAAAAAAATTATGGTTCCAACAGAATGGAGACACAATCTTAGCTATCCAAACAATTTCATTATGGGTAATCGAGAAGACAAAATGCAGATAAGAACATAATTGAGAAAGCAAGCTTTTGTTGCCTTAGTATCTCAAATGGAGTTCAAACGGATAAACAAAGCGTTGGAAGACGAGTCATGGAAACAAGCAATGACAGATGAGCTCGATCAGTTTGAAAGAAATCAAGTATGGACCCTGACAGAAAGACCAAAGAATTACTTAGTTATTGGAAGAAAGTGGGTCTTCAGGAACAAACTAAATGAAGAAAGAAAAGTCGTAAGGAACAAAGCAAGACTAGTTGCTCATGGCTACTCTCAACAAGAAGGTATTGATTACGATGAAAATTTTGATCCCGTCACAAGGTTAGAATCTATTCAAATTTTTCTTGCATTTGCATCTTTTAAAAGGTTTAAATTATTTCAAATGGATGTGAAAAGTGCTCTTTTAAATGGTGTTATTAAAGAAGAGGTTTTTGTCAAACAACCCCGGGGTTTTGAAAATCCTGCTTGTCCATACCATGTTTTCATACTTTCAAAAGTCCTTTATGGCTTAAAGCAAGCACCAAAGGCTTGGTACGAAAGGCCTAGCGCTTTCTTACTAAATAACAATTTTGAAAGAGGTAAAATTGACACAACCCTTTTCATACAAAGATCTGAATCTAGCATTCTTATTGCTCAAATTTATGTTGATGATATTAATTTTGATAGCTCTAATCCTTCTCTTTGCGAGAATTTTGCTAATCTTATGAAGGGAGAATTCGAGATGAGTCTCATGGGGGAACTTACGCTCTTCCTCGGACTACAAATCAAACAAGCATCAAATGGCACTTTCATCAATCAGAGTAAGTACACCAAAGAGCTCATAAAAAGGTTTGGACTTGACAAAGGTAAAGTATTTGGTACACCAATGAGTCCTTCAACTTTCTTAGAAACCGACATTCCAGGAAAATATTTTGATGAAAAAACTTGTCGAGGATTGATTGGATGTCTACTATATCTTAGGGTAAGTCGACCATATATCATGTACAGTGTCTGCAAATGTTCTCTATTTCAAGCATATCCTAAAGAATCTCATCTTACGACTGTGAAAAGAATTATTCGTTATTTAATTGGAACCTCTGACCTTGGCCTATGGTACCCTCATACCTCTCATTTTGACTTAATTGGTTTCTCAGATGCTGATTTTGCAGGTGATAAAAGCGACCGGAAAAGCAAAAGTGGAACCTGTCAAATTTTAGGACAATCTCTCATTTCGTGGCATAGAAAAAAGGAAACCTATGTTGCTCTTTCCACCACAGAGTCGGAATATTTAGCAGTGGGAAGTCGTGGCACTAAGATATTATGGATGATTTATTAATTACTTGATTATGATCTCTATTATGAAGTTGTGCCTATTTTCTATGATAATACTAGTGCTATTAGTTTATCTAAATATACTAGGAATCATTCTAGGACCAAGCATATAGATATTAAATATCATTTTATTCAAGATAGTTTTGAAAATGGAGATTTTGTGCTAGTATTTGTTGATTCCAAAATTTAATTAGCTGATATTTTTACCAAACCTCTCCTTGAGGAAATATTTTGTTACCTTCGTGATCGTCTGGGTATTACTAGATTTCAAAATTATTGTCTCTCTCTCTAATTTTTATTAAATGATTACTTGCCTTTATTGCTTTCAGTTTATGTGCTTATTAATTACTGACTTTGCGTTTCCTTTTCTCTCTATACTTCCTTCCTTTTTTGACCCCTTAATCACCTCAAAGCTTATCGTCTTCCCCGTTCTTCTACCCATATTTATTTACCCCTTATTCTCCTTTTCCTCTCATATTGCATCTCTTTTCTTCTCCTTCCTCTCTTTTTTCCTTCAATGACTCGAACAAGATCCATGACCTTCAAGAACATGGATTCAGAAAACACTTCAGACCTTTTTGGCTGTGACACTATCTCTCTCTCATTAGACTCCTCTGAGGATGCCACCCGAGCGTCCTTCTCCAAGAAGAGACTGTCTGCCTTCAAAAATAAGGACGCCAAGAAGCTTCGCTCTACTACCTCTAGATCTCTCTCTGGTGAGGACATGCAAAATTTCTGGGGAATAGAACAAAATATCAAATTTGAAGCCTTCTAGAGTAGACCCATTGTTCCTGAACGAGTCATCAATTTTTGTCAACTGAAGGACTCCCACTGTTCTGTAGATACTTTACTTAGGCTCAAATATTATCTCAGTTTTTTAGTCTCTGTGGTAATGAGTTATATCAAGATGTTGTTCGTCTCTTCTATGCAAATCTCTGTATCTCTAATGATAGCGGAGAACTTGAAACCCTTGTTATGGGTAGTCGAATTATTGTGAATAATCATCTATTAGAAGATGTGTTCGGCACTAAGTTTTCAGGGGATATTCCGTATATGAATGGCATGTGGCCAACTGATTTTGAAGTCTCTGTACAAGGTACTAAGACAGCCGTGGCTGAACCCAACTCAGATATTTCTGATTTTGGACCTTTGTCCTTGTGTTTTGAAAATCGTATCCTTTCTCATATTGTGGCCACTACTGTCATCCCTAGGAAGGGATCCCTAAGTAATTTCACCACCCGTGATGTATTTGTTCTCTACTGTTTGCTGAAAAAGTATAAGATGAATTGGGCTAGTTGGTTTGAAGAATACATGCTTGAAAGTGCCAAAGACCCTTGTGGAACTGGTAATCTTCCCTATGGACTCTTTATCTCTCGCATCCTAATAGATCGACTAGTTGATCTCTCCTTTGAGCCACTCGAGATACTTTCTACCTATGACACCCGCACTTTCTCAAGTATGGGGTATGTACTTGCTGGCACTACTTGGCTTAAGAATGAATCTGTAAAGGGCAGGACTGATTCCATCAAACCCACAAGGATCTCAGCCGACTCTACTACTCTTCTAATAAAGGACTCAGAAGATATCAAAGCACATCTGATCATATTGGAAGAAGAATTGGAGAATCTCCTGACTACCACAGAGAAGCTTGTCCTCTTCAACAAAGAAACCAACATTGATGTTGGAAAGTTACATCTAGCACTGAATAGCTTGAAGCATGATATAATCTCAATTGTGCATAAATTGATGAAGCAAGTCGACTCTCTAAAGTCTAGAGTCAAATCCTCCAACATAGACCTAGTTGTGACTATTCAGAACTCATATGCTCATCTTTCTCGAAGAATGTTGAGCGCTCTTACAACGCATTTTGCAGGAACGTGCTCAATACTCTCAAGTATTTTCTTGGTGATCGTTGATCTAGAGTTTATGTTCTCTGTGCAGACTATGTTTTCTTTTTTGCTAGGGGTATGTCACTAAGACTTCATGGTTTTGTACCTTAAGAGGTGGACTCTACACCTCACTAACCTTCTTTTTTTTGTCATGCTATGATGATATTTGCACTGTTTATCTGTGATTCTTTTTAGTATGCCAAAGGGGGAGAAAATCCCCCAAAAATGTTTAGATCCAGGTTGACATCTAGTCAGGGGGAGCCTCAGTAAAGACTCCAAATTTAAAAGAAGTTCAACCAAGCAGGGGGGCCTCAGGGAAGTATCTTAACTCTTTGTGGATATTATTTTTAGTACTTTTTGTCATTATCAAAAAGGGGGAGATTGTTAGCCCTCCTGACCTTCAAATATTTTGATCAATAAAAATAAGTTCTCCATAAAATGCAGGAACAGACGAACACCAATGCAGCATTACGGTTAGGATCAAATCAATCTATAAAGATCACACAGACGAAAATGAATGGATATTCCCAATCACCCTCCAATCAAATTCCCACTAATTGATGCACCTCCAGTAATCAAGGAATCTTGACAAGGATAAAATCCGATTATGCAAGATCATTAGATTCCCTTTGATTGACAAATCTCCACACATCAAGGAAGACAGGCGCAAGACCTAAGGAATCCAGGAATGAAGACTCCTCAGCAGATTCCCTGTGATTGTCAAATCTCCACAAATCAAGGAAGACAGCCGCAAGACCTAAGCAATCCAGTAATGAAGACTCCTTACCAAAGAAGGAAGGGTATCATGGACATATCTGATATGGACATGATTACAATCCTCTTCAAATCAGCCTTAATCAAGGAATCCCTACAAATCCTTGATTGATTGAAAATCCCTTAGGCTTTCCTTAAAAAGAGCAAAGGATCCTCACCTATTTAAGCCTACTTCATTCTCATAGAGGATTACACACTTCACTTGAACTTGTACCATTATCTTCTATTGTCTTTCATAAAAGCATTGTATTCTCGTGAGTATACAATTGAAAAAGAAAAGTGAGAGAAGAATCTGAGTGTAGGTTATACAAGTAGAGGTTGTGTCGAATAGAAGTTCTGATTTGCACATCAGACATGACTTACAGTCAAATCACCTTGAAATTGCCAAGTTCACCTCAAGCTCTTAAGGAAACCCTTCAAACCCAAGGGGACTGCAAGTACCAAGCAAAGCATATCGTGTGTTTGTGTGGTTTTACTATAATTTGCATCATTAGTAAATCTATCAAGTGCAATATCCATGAAAATAATATTTATGTGCTTCTGCTGCACGTGGTCTTTGCAATTGGAGTTGCTAAAACTAATAGTCTTCTTTCTTTGTAGAGGCAATCAAGAAATGTTAACTTTTCTAAAAATGTCAGTAATATTAAAAAAGAAACACTCATATTGCACTTTGATGAGTAAATAAGATAGTTAGGAAGATCAGCAATCGTTTTGTCATGGATTCAATGAAAAGTAAACCATCAGACAAGCTACAAATTATATCTCAGTCGAGCAAAAGGAGAAGTTAACAGATAAAACACATGTTCATTTGAAAAGATGATTGTTGAATGACTCCCTTGCATATGTAGACCTCAACCCTGTAGACACACGTCAATACAAAACAAACTGCTAAAACTTGTATTTGACATAGATGGCATATGAAAAATACATTTGATAAGTAGAAGGTTATCTACCTACTATCAATTATATATTGTGAATTATGTGTAATTCACAGAAATTGGTGAAGTTTTTACCCTTTTATGTGGTGCTGCAAAACATGATGAATTAATGGAATTGCCAAATACCATTGCTATCCAATAAAATGTAGGAACACCTGAAATAAATGTCCACAATGAGACCTAGCTCAAGATGTATTCATGTAGCACCAGATTTTACACGAAAAGTAATGTAGAATTTCAAATTTTTTTCTTTCAATATAAGTAGATCCTCTTCAACTAAGGTTTAGACATAACCTAAGGAAATAGAAAATTCTCACAATTTCAGAAGAAATAGAGTTTATTCTAGTAGAATAATTATTGTCCAGGTTATTTTGGGGGAAAAGATTTTAGCAGAAGCCGTCATTTCCTCTTCAGCTAAGGCAAACATATAACTTTTGGTATCAAAAGTACAACAACATATTAACTGTGATTCTACAAATGCGATGTGTGGAGGGTAAAATGTATGCATACCTTACCCTTACCTTGGAGGGTATAAGGAGTTTTCGATAGACCTTCAGAGGGATAAAGAAGTCATGTCAAAATACTACAAAGATAATGTCAAAGAGGTCACTACACCTTATACATAATTTTTTATTTAAGCTACTACTATGAGACCTGATATCTAAAGAGTCATACAAAAGTATCGTTAATGATCAATTTTGAATAAATAATGTAACATTATTATTAATGATCTTGATCTTGAGCTTCATCCAAATGCACAGATCTTCTCAGAATCATTACCAATACTCATCACACGGGATGTTAAAGAATAACACATCCCATCTGATCAATCAACGAATAATTCTCTATTCTTCCATTTTATCAAGCTTTTTCTTCTCATAACCATATAATGGTCGCGGAACTTACAAATGGACCCTTTGCCTCTTAAATAAAAATTAAGCAATTTTCTATTTTAAGATTGCAACAATCGTTATTAAGCCGATTCCATTATTTAGTCTTGGCTGCAAGATGGTGGATCTATCTTGCACATGGTACAAATTTTCTTTTCCACCACAGCAAATCATCAGTCTTAAAAGAGAACACTCTGATTACAAGTGTTTAAGTGTACAACTTCACACTCAACATCTTAATTTAAACTTCACACTCAACATCTTCTCCGAATTGTTTGTTCTAAGAGTTGGATCAATCAATAAACCAAATTATAATAGCCTACTAACTGATTCACACAACATGCATGCTCAATTCAATTGACAAGTAAATTTTAGTTTTACAATGGTACACATAGAATTTCATATTCTTATATCTTTAATAATTGAGTTCCCAAGTCTAACTACTTTCATTGTATAGTTTGCTAAATTACCTCAACAAAGATTTTGAGAATGATTTGGTATGTAATAGCAGAAGTTTCAGGCCTGAAGTTTGAATTCTCCAAAATATAACTTTTGTCATGGCGTACTACCTCCTTTTCCATATGCCTTCGTAAGAGCAGTGTGAGATATCACATTGGCAGGATAGCGCCTCTTATTCATGTAGCCTAGAATCCTTTCAGCTTTATTGAAGTCCCCTTGGTTCTCGTAGGCCGTAATAAGCAACAGAAAGTCTATCTCATTTACTTAAGTAACATCCTAAGATTCTATCTTAGCCCGTTTTTCAGCCTATTCTGATTTCACTATTCTATTAGTCAAGGTTTTTGAAAGAATCTCTAACATACGTGGGAAAAATGATCGATAGTTGATGTTTGCGTAATCAAGACACAACTTCCAATTCAAGTGTCTACGATTGTACAATAGTAAAGTAATCCAACCAAGGGTTGGGGTCGAGTCCCAAGGGAATGGTTTTGAGAATTAATAGAAAAATAAAATTAAGTTCTAATTAGTCATAGCTATAAACATTATCGAATATAAACATACTAAATCTAAAGGGGTGACGGAAGCGTCAATTAACAATGGGGGGTTTTGTATTAATTAACAACTAAAAATAGCAAAAAATATATAAAAACAAGCTAGAGAGACAGGATTCTTGGGATGTGATAGGAATACGAGATAGACTAAATTATTGGGTATATGCCTTTGATAGTAAATTTTTGAGTATTTATGACTAGGCTAGACTATAGTGGGGGAAAATTCTCTCAAGAGATACTTACCCCGAATTAACTCAGTTTCTCTCGAACACCGAGTTGCCGCATTAAGCACAGCCTCCGTCTTAGTCCATTCACTCTCTCGAGCTGAATGTGTGGGAGAAGGACTAGGATTCACTCTCTCGAGCTGAACCCATGTCGACCCAATACCACCGGCTATCAATTTAGTAGTCTTAGTTTTACGACCTCTCTCGAGCAAGCCAAAAACACTAAGATGAAATTGTATTTGCAACTACAATTCCAATAAGTTCATACACAACTACTAAATGAAATCACATCTAAACAACAAATAAACCATCAACAAGCAAGACTCAACAGATAATCTAACCCATATTCACAAAATCATACCCCAAGAATTGGGGTTTTAGCTAGACCTGTAAAAGAGATAAAAATTTATACCCATATCAGTTTCAATCAACTGGGTATGAAGGATTAAGTCTTAAAACACGTCAAAAGGGAAGAATCTTCGAGACCCACGTTCAATTTCTTGGAGTTGGAAACCCTTTGAATCTTCAAGGTCTTAGAACAAAGTCTCCAAAACCCTCTAAAACTTAACCTCCCTAAAAACTGTAAAAAGTTTGAATAATAATAGTGATATGATACTAAGCTAGAAATTTAAACAAGTATTTATAGTGTTTGAAAATTTGTGCTGCAGAGGACCCTTCGGCGATGTTAGTCGGGGTCGCCGATACACTCGGCGATCCATCATTTGGTTGATTTCATTGTCTTCCTGTTTTAGCCTTCAGCCTCTTCGCGCTTTGAGTCATTGGGCGATATGGTACTGCTTTGCGGCACTGCTCGGCGATGCACCAACTGTTCCATTTCATCGCCAACTTTACATTTTTCTTCAGGGCTGAGCACACTAGAACAAAAGGCGATCTCCAGGCCGATCGGCGACTCGCCAACTGGTATTGGCGATCTCCAGGCCGATCGGCGACTCGCCAATTGGGATCGGCGATCTTCAGGCCTTTATTTCTTCATTCTTTTCAGCCGCCTTGTTCCTTCTTGCCAAGTAGTGTCCATGCTTTGCCTCAAACTCCAAATACCTGAAACTTAAGGATTTTTATCAGATATTGAGACAAAATATGCATTTGAGGACACTAATTCTATCAAAATATAGCCCTAAATGAGTCCAAATTGTGGATTCATCAACACCCCAACTTAAACTTTTGCTTGTCCTGAAGCAAACTTGAGTTCGGCTGTTCAAAAAGGATGTCTCGAATAGTGGTACACAAGACTCAATAATGGATGCACACAACAAGACTCACTTTACTCATGCAAAGATCAGTTGTGAACTCAAAGATTCAAGTTGTGACTCACCATTATCGAAGAATCTCAAGCTCACAATACTTGCTTCAAATGCAAGTTCAAGCTCAACTAAAGTGTTCAAATGACCTCACACGAAGAATGATTCCATATTCACACAATGGTTTAGTCATTTAAAGTTCCGGAATCAAATGTAACGCTCGCTCTCACAAAGAAAAACACAATGCATGCTTTCACCCATAGGTTTTTCCCGTATTTTCCAATCGACAATTGTTTCAGCTCACTAAAGATCAAAAAGGTCTTTTCAAGGCTTGTAATGGGGCTGAGTGCAAAGATATGGTCATTTAGGCACAGTGACTTTCGTCCTCATGAAATGTGGAACTCACGACACTTTCTTTCCTCTTCCTTCATCATTTTCTTTAGTGCTCATAAGTCATCCCATTATTCACTCTCCATGGATTGTTTGGAACCCCATTCCTTTTTGCATTTTCAAAACTTTATTCCATAACTTTTTTTTCTTTTTCTTTTTCATTCTTTTCTTCTCTTGTTTTTTTTTTGTATGGAGGGATTTCATTTTTCTCAATACCATGGGTAAGAGAACTTTTCTAGCACTTCTTGACTTGCCCTTATCTTTTCACCACACTCCCAACTTAGGCCAAAAGCCTAAGTTGGCTATTCAATCAACCACAAATCAAGAGGATTTTAGGTAATGGATTAAGAGAGGTCTTATTTTCATCAAGTTCATCCAAAGAAAGGTAAGGCTCAAGGGGTGTTCAAAAGAGGTTCATACACTCACAAGGTAGGCCACAAAAGAGGTATATGTCAAATTCGATCACACTCTTTGAAGTTTCCTAAGATCATATCAAGAGATAGCCTTACTTAGTCGACCGGACCAACGGGGCAAATTCTAGGTGTTATCATGCATGGTTCACAGTAAGCTCATCACACAAGGCATCGACACTAAAGTCAAACAAGACTTCACACTTTCACTAGTATGCAACGATCATCACAAGAGACTCGGTTTAATAATTGGCTAGTCACAACGAGATGCATGATGAGTCCACAAATTGGACTCATTTAAGGCTGTATTTTAATAGAAATTGTGTCCTCAAATGCTTATTTTATCTCAATATCTGATGAAAACCGTTAAGTTTCAGGAATTTGAAGTTTGAAGGAAAGCATAGACACTACTTCACAAAAAGGAACAAAAGGCTAAAAAGAACGAGAAAATGAAGGCCTGAGGATCGCCGAGTTCATTTGGCAAATCGCCGAAGGGTCTCACTTTGCCTTTTGTTCCAGTGTGCTAAGCCCTGAAAGAGAGGATCAAGTCGGCAGAAAAGGGGAGCAGTCAATGCATCACCGAGTAGTTCCGCGAAGCAGTACTATGTCGCCCAATGACCTAAAGCACAACGATGCCGAAGGATGGTGCTAGACGGTGAAGAACTACACCAAAGGGCGAATCGCCGAGTTGATCGGCAATTCCGACTAATGTCGTCGAACGATCCGCCGCAGCACAGATTTTTGTAAACTATAAATACTCGTTGAGAGTTATAGCTTAGTATCAATTTTTGTAGTATCATTAGACAATATTATTTTAGTACTTTTTATTTTACTCTCAAGTTTGGAGAGGGTTTTGGAAACTTGAAGAAAAGAGTTCATCTTCCCCAAGTTGGAAGTGGGTCTTCTCTATTCTTCTTCCTTTGCTTAAATCAAGGTTTAATTTCTTATACCCATTTGATTTCACTATCATTTTAGGTGTATTTTGTTATTTCTTGATGTGTGGCTAAAAACCTTATTCTTGGGGTGTGATTTAGCAAATATGTGTCGATATTATTGTTGGGTCTTGCTTGCTGATAGGTTAGATGTATTTTAATGGTGATTTCACCTAGTGGTTGTGGTTCAATTTAATGGGTTTGTAGTTGCAAATACAAAGCCACCTATGTGTTTTCGGCTTGCCCAATAGGGAGGTCGCGAAACCAAGAGCACTAGAATGATGGCCTAAGGAGTAGGTCGACATGAGGTTCAGCCCGAGAAGGTGAGCCCTAGTCCCATATCCTAACACTCAGCTCGAGAGAGTGAGTGGGGTAAGGCATAGGCTAGTCTTCATGCGGCAAATGGGTGTCCAAGAGGAACGCATTTGAAATGGGGTAAGTAGCCCGAGAGGGAACTTATTTCCATCTAAAGCTTAGCCTAGTCACTATTATCTTGAAAATTTCCTATCGAAGGCATGTACCTAACTATTTATCTCAACTTGTATTGAGGTCACACCCCAAGAACTCTTCCCCATACTTGATTTTCTTGTTATTTTTGTTGTTGTTGCTATACTTGTGACAAAAACCCCAAATTGTTATTTGACACTTTTGTGTCCCCCTTTAATTTACAATGTTTTTATTCGTTAATGTCTTTAGCTATGACTAGTTAGAACTTAATTTTATTTTTCTATTAATTCTAAAAACTGCTCCCTTGGAACACGACCCCAACCCTTGGTTGGGTTACTATACTATTGCACGATTCGCAGACATTTGCACTGGAAGTTGTGTCATTGATTACGCAATTGAAACATCAAAATGGCGCCGCTGCCAGGGAGTGGTGTTATTTGAGAATTCTTAGATAAGTAGAATTCTTGTTCTTCTTAGTTGTAGTTCACTAACTTTACTTTTAGTTTTGTTTTTCGTTGAGTTGTCCATTTAGATGAGCGTGGCTGAGCAGAGTAGTGGCAAATTGGTTGAAATGAGCCAAGGAGTCCAAAAGGACCTCATGTTGACCGCACTGGCATCTCAGCTAAACGACTTGGCCACCAAAATCTTAGAGGTGGAAATCCAATGCAAGAGTAAAGGGAGGTACATACCCCGTCATGAGCGGAGGAAGTCTAGAGATGGGGGGAAAATTGTGTCGAGGACACACTTCAAATTATTCTCCAAAAGATCACCGATCAAGATCGGGTGTTGGAAGAAATGAAGGAGAATGTCGAAGTGTTGAATCAAATGATTGGATCTCACTCTAGATCAATCCAGCTAATCAGGTCACTCCTGAGTTTTGTAGTGCCTCATCTCCACCCAAATGACATATTGGGGTCACCTAGTGACACTAGGTCTAACCCCAATAACGGAGAATGAAACAGGATTTCCATCGTGCCATGACGTAAAATAAGGCTCTTCTTGGGAGGCAACCCAAGGTTTTACTGCTTTTAATTACTATGTTAGAATAATGGTGTGTTGGTTTTGTAGGTTAAAGTGAGAAAGGTTGAAAAGTGCAAGTTGGCGAGCCAAGGATCCAATTGGAGAATTGCCGAACCTATCAGCAATTTCGATTTAATTCGCCGTTGTGGCCCCAAAATAAGGGATGTCCTGTAAAACTCAGCGAGATGAGTATGCATTCGGCGCGTCGCCAAGTTGATCGGCGACAAGACTAATGTTGCCGAATGGCCGAGAACTGAACGGTTATATAAAGGCCAAAGGTCAAATTTTTGAATCTCTCACTTTCCCTCGTTTCAAACTCCTCAAAATCGCACCAAAGGTACTTTTTCTTAGATTTTTACCTTAAATTAGTATTTTAGTCGGTGATTAGTGCTTGAGGTTGGATTTCTTTGATGCCTAGCATTTCAAAAAGAAAGCAAATTGATCAGCATCGAAGGTTAGTCTCTAAAACTCTATACATATTTGTGATAATTTTGCACTCTTTTGCAATTATAGAATTAGGATGACGTGTGCTGAGCTTCTCTGATAGAAATAGGGTGTTGTGATGCTATTGTTAATTCAAAAATTTTGCCTGAAATGCTTTTATAGTCGAATGCCTTAGTGTTTGTGCTTTGATTTGAATGAACTTGAAATGGGTGACTGCATTCTTAAGGGTACTCGTAGTTAAAAGGCCAAATTTGGTGAAATCGGAAAAAGTTTGAGTACCGCGGTGTGATAGGAAGTATGGGTCCTGTGTGAATTTCATGTATGCATGCTTTGATTTTGCTTTTGAAGCTCGTAAGGTCGGGTTTCGAGAATTGGGTTGAAAAATAGGCACATTGTGTCATTCGGTGAGCTGGATCGAGCTCGCCGAACGATTCGGTGGTTCGCCTATGGGTTATAGACCGCCTTTAATTCATGTCTTTAGTGCTGTAAAATCTGTAACTTTTAGTGGACACATTAGTGATCGCCGAAAGTTGTCGGCGACTCGCCGATAGGACTTTAGATCGCCCTTTGCATACCCATTATACTCTCGTTCACTATATCTTTTGGCAGATAACCTTGTCATCGCTGAAAGTAGTTGGCGACTCACCGAATAGGCTATTTCAGCGCCTTTGCCTAAAGTTTAAGCAAATCCTTTCGGCGAGCTCGACCTAGCTGGCCAAAGAGGTTTGGCGACTCGCAGAATGGATCGGCGAATCTTTTTGCAAAAATATTCTCTGTGGTTGTGTAGAGTTTTGCCTAATCTCTTGATCTTTTGAAGATATGGTACGCACAAACTTAAACGAGCCACCTCAGAAAAAGGCAAAGGGATTTACGATAAATGAAGGAGAATCACCTCCTTCACAGAAAAGAAAGCAAGATCTCCCACCGGGAGATAAAGGCAAACGAAAGAAGCATATCGCTAGAAAAGGGTCAACTATTGAGCCAAATTTCTCTGAGCCGGATGACAAACAACCCTTGATTCACCGAAAGAATAGGCTCAGAGATTAATAGATGTGAGGCCAAAAATATATAATTTTAATCATTATTTGCCTCACATTTATTATTTATATCTATCCTTTTTGAGCATTAATTTTATGGATTGTGCTAAATAGTGTATTTTATTTGTAGGTGTAAATTAACGTAAAGTTGAAGAAGTTTGGAGCCAAAACAAATTAAAAATGAAAGATTGAAGAAGAAAATCAAACAGGCAGCTTAATGGATTAAATTATATATAATAATATATAATATATAAGAATTGCATGCTGCAAAATTACGAACTGCGAAAGGAATTACTGCCACGTGACAGCAAGGGAAGAGATGAGTACAATTCAAGAGCGGCTACAGTGTTTCACGCGTAGAGGAATCCTTTTAAATTTTGGATTTCCTAATTTAGTTTGGACTCAATTATTTTATTCAGGGTTTTCTACATCTATAAATAGTCTATAAAAATAATTATTGGATAACTAATATAGAGTAAGGCGGAGGCACTTTCAAAAACTTGTTGTTCCTAATTGCACACGCAAGTGTACGCGGTCGCGCAAGTAATATAGTGGCTCTTAAAAGAACCAGATTATCAAACCCAAAGGACTTGTCAATTAACTATTTTTACTAAATTATACTGGTCTAATTATTTATTTAAGAGTGCCAAAAGAAAAGAATACAAGAACAAAATAATAAAATTACTTACAATAGTTGGAAATTCTCAAGGCTGCAGCATGTATTGGATTTCATGTATCATATTTTTGGCTTAGAACTAATTTCAGTTGTCAAGTTATTGATTTATAGGGTTAATGATATAATCCAGGTTATACGCCTCTCGTCGCCTATCCTACTTAGCTATCTAACTACATCGTTGAGCGGGGATAAATAGACTAACTAGAGAGCATTTATATTTCATCCTATTTCGTAACCAAGCAAGGTATTCGTTTGGGTGTCACTCCTAAACACTAATCACCTCAATCTAATGGGTGGACCGAGCTCCCTATATTCTCTGGTCTATCTAACCTCTCCTCTCCTCTCCCGATTTTAAGATTAGACAATATATTTATCTCATGATGATCAAGCACAAAATACTAAAACAAGAATATATAAGTAACTTATAATGACAACTAAGAGTTAATTCAAAAACCTT
>JAJOOR010014920.1:0-31081 GCA_036250505.1 Solanum acaule
GTTTGATGTATGTTCAAACTTGCACAAGATCGGATATTAGTTTTGCGGTCGGAATGCTAGGAAGATATCAAAGTAATCCTGGAATGAATTAATAAAAAAAACTGCAAAGAAAGTTTGTGACATGTTATGAAGCCATCATTCATGCATTATGGCTGCGGAACTTCATTTCAGGACTTGGGGTTGTCGACACCATTACCAAGCCGCTGAAAATTTATTGTGATAATGCTGCAGTAGTATTCTTCTCCAAGAACAATAAGTACTCCAAATGTGCCACACATATGGAAATTAAATACTTTACTGTTAAGGAAGAAGTTCAGAAACAAAGAGTGTTACTTGAGAATATTAGAACTGATCTCATGATTGCAGATCCGTTAACAAAAGGCTTACAACCAAAGACATTTAAAGAACATGTTCAAAGAATGGGTCTTGATTGTACTTATGATTGATGCACTTATGATATTTTTACACTCTGAGCTCAAATTATGTGTTTCTGATATACATTAATGAATTTCTTGTTTCTCATAATGGTGTACACATTATTGTTTGAGATATCACAAGATAAGTCTCTATGAGACATTATTGTGGACCATAAAATGCTATATGTTTTTATAGCTTATGAACCTAGTATGATAAGTTGCTAATGTAGTAGTATATGGAAGGAAGTATGTAGCTTAAAATTTATGCACAACCGCCATAACTCGCATTAGTAGTTTGTTATATTGTGGTATTTATGATGGACATTATAGAAGAGATTTATTAAACGCGCAACTAATGTTTATTAAATATTAATGTTATATGGTCATTGGGCCAAGTGGGAGAATGTAAGAATTATTATTTATTTACTATTAATTATTTCTTACTTATGGCCCAAGTTTACTTGGAATCAAAGTAATACCATAAATAATATTTAATAAGGAATAGATCTCGTCCGTACATTGGTTACTTGATGGACGTACCAGATTAAGTCATAACCTCTATAAATTGGTCCTCCCTCCACCCATTAGGGCTACCACATATTCTCTACATTAATTCCATCGCTGACGGTTGTGGTAACATAAAGTTAGGGCAAGGAGGTAGAAACCAATTTACGACTAACGCTTCCGCTTCTCTTTGTGATGATGTCTTCCGCATCAAGTATGTGCCTCTAACGTTCTCTATGTAAGGTTATCATGTTCAAGATCCTGAAAGTATTTAATCTAACAATTTTAAACTATTTATTTAACTACGGTGAATTTAGTTGACGGGTAATTATTAAATAATTATTTTTTATTTAATTAGTAGTTAATGGACCAATTCCATAATTTATTTAGTATTCTATATCTCCTGATCCATATACAAGAATGAATTAAAGTTAAATTGGGTTTAATTTATTCTTTAGTAAAACACTAAACATGTTTCAACGTCGACAACGAGAAGTGAGGTAACCTAATTAATGCTCTCCATCTTATTTATACTTTGCATCCGATTTACATATAATTGTCGCTCAGTGGAGATATTTTTACTGCTTAGTTAATGGATAAAAATTATAAAATTAATATTTTAGTTGAAAGAGGTTTTGAAATTGAAAAAGTAGTTTATGGGTGTCACGGGTTTATTGTTAAGGATTTGTCTGGGTAATGATAGTAACAAAATTGAGGGATACTAATGATAATATCATTGATCGGTGGGTATTTATATTGTAAATCATTATGGCTAAAGAATGCGAATTGAATAGTAAAAGGTGCATTATGATTGGAAGGTGGAGACCAACTATTAATGATGAGCAACTAAAGTTTTAGTGTGATTGTTAATCAAATTTGAGTTCTAGATGTTATAATTGGATTGGGTGTTGGGCTGCTTCTAGTCTGCCACTGGTTCGTAACCAGTGGATTCCATTTTTATATATTATTATTTTGTTATCATAATATAAATTAAGTTTTGATATATTGATATAGGTAATTAAATATGAGGTGTATTGTATTACTTGAATATCATTAAAGTTATGATAATGGGAGGAATTGAGACTAACCTTAGGCTTTTACTTTAGGAAATTGACTATAGATTTGAATGGGTTATAGAGTCTAGGCTATATATATATAGTAATATGAGTTTCTACGGACTCATTTGCTTATGAATATTGTATACTTGATAGATTGGAAACGTTTGGAGGCATTGAGGAAAGGAAAAACATTGGGAAATTAACTTGCTTGACTTCGGTTCTTCGGTTAAGGCAGGTTATGGTTTATTCTATGTGATAGAGAGACTCTTAATAGTGATTGATATTCATTGAGTTATATTGTGAAATTTTCTATGTACTTGATTGTTGTGGTTTGGATAATTGATATGTTGTTTGTGATTGGTCTGAAATTTCAAGACCGCGAAATCCATAATCTTGAATTTGTTCTATTAAAGTGATGCATTGAATAAAGAAGGCTTGATGAAATATTGTTAATGAAGTGTAAAGTGATGATAAAGAATAAGAAATTAACTTTGTTGTTGGATTGGGTGTCACGAGTTGACACGATATATTTGGATAGGGTGCCACGAATCGGCACGATATATTTGGATCGGGTGCCATGAGCCAGCATAGTATTACTGGATCGGGTTTCATGTTCTGGTATGATATATTTGGATCGAGAGTCACGTTCTAACACGATATATTTGGATCGGACACCGAAAGCCGACATAATATTTTTGGATCGGGTGTCACGTTCCGACACGATAGCATTAAAGAAAAGCATATAAGAACAACTTAGTGCTTGTTTGGAAAGCCACCCTGGTAATTGGATTTGGTGTAATTGGGTGTAATTACACTGTCTGTCATGTTTGGTTGGACAAGTAATTACTTGTTCATCAGATAATTAGTGTAATTGGCAGGGGGTAATTACACTCTCCAATTCATAGGGAGAGGCTGTGAATTGCTGGTTATTACATGGTGTAATTACCAGTTGATTACTTTTTAATTTCTTCTTTTTATTTCTATTTTTATTTTTATTATTCTAAAAGTTTATTTTTTATTTTATATTATTATATTTCATTTTCTTCTCATTCTCAACCACACTTCACGTGATTCTATGCAATTTTTTAGTATTATCTATTTCTTTATGCCATGCTTATTTTCTCATTAGCATAATTTTATTAGTATTCTAATTTTTAAATTAAAATAGAATTTATTGTTAAGTAAGGTTATAGACTTACGCTTTTTTTAAAAAAAAAATCATATTTATGTATGATATGTTGAAATTTCTGATAAGAGCATTATGTTTAATTTTTTGTTTCGAATTTATAACTTATGTTATATTTTCCGTTTAATTTGTTTTAGTAATATTGAATTCACATTGCAAGTCATTTTTTAATTAGACTTGATAGATTATCTTTTTGTCAAACATTTTAATAATTTATGGCATTTTATTTATATAGTAATCTTTTTATCAAACATGCATTTCACGATGTTCGTAGAAACTTCATACTTTTAGTTTTTATGATCAATTCAATTGAAATAAATTAATTTGAAAAAAATAAAAATCAATTATTTTTGGTCATAATATTAGTTAAGAACATATGTTTATTAATTAATATATTTTTAAAAAATAATATATATCTTAAATATTTAATTTAATATCATTTATAAAGTTTCTTATTTGTCTAGTATAAATTTTAAATAATTAATTTTTATTTTTAATATAATTTTATGATTGCAATTGTGCATCCAGAATATGTGTAATTACACTGTAGCATCCAAACTGGACATATGTAATTACAATGTAATTACACTGTGGCAATCAAACAGGTCAGTGTAATTACTAGACTGAGTAATTACTAGGCTGATAATTACTGCTCTAGTAATTACACCAATTCCAATTACCAGGTGGCTGTCCTAACAGACCCTTAATGTACCCAATCTCAAAGAAATCATTTCTCAAAAGAGCGTGGTGTAGAGGCATGAGTCCTCATGTATGTTTTTGATATTGTGGACTGATTATGTACTTGCTTCAGTGTTGTTGTCACTTGTTCATGTTATTTGTTGCTTGCCACCTGCTAAGTGTTATAGTTGATTTCATATTATTACTTTATGTATATTAGTTTCTATTTTGGATTCGTCGATGATATCTAGTCAATACATGTTGCCCCATACTTACCCCTACTTGTATTTTTCTTCATTTTCCCTTTGTGGAGTGCAACGAGTGTACCAACGACTACGACTCGCCTCAATTCTAGCCAGTCTCCAACACTTCAGGTTCAAGGGTGAGCTATTCATTCGAGCTTGTGTTGGATTCTCTCGGTCATGGCATGATGTCCTTAGTTCTTGGACACAAACTACTTTATTCATTCATTTTGGTGTCTTTGATACTCTTAGACTTAGTATTTTGAGATTAGTAGATTTGCGTATCTTACAGTAATAAGATTTGAGCTTTCGCATTATCGTTTGTATTATGTAAGTTGAATAATAAAAATAAGTTGGGGTTGAATTCGTTGGTTCGTCCACCTAAGAGGTTAAGTGTGGGTGCCACTCATGACTCATTTTGGATCGGGACATTAACATTCACAATGTGTTATACAAATTAAACCTTCACTTTGAAACTTCTCTTTTGCAAATTCTATATAAGCATGGCCTTTTGTGAACATTATTACACAAACAACAAAAGAAAAAAATATTTTCCTTCTTTCTTCTTATTCTTAGACTATTTATTTCTTGGGCAGTTAATTTTGGGCAACCTCAAAACTTTCAGCCACGAGTGCACGTGTTTGAGAGTAACTGTGGACCCTTGGGGAGCGATCGGCTACAACGATTTACATCGGAGTCGGACCGAAATCGCTTTCAAGGCATTGACTTGCCACACCACAATATTTGTAATAAATTATTTACTTCTTTGTAATTTCAGTTCAATATAAATATTGTAGTATTTTTCCCAACGTACATGAGTCAATTTTTAGGAGGGTTCCAAGTTTGGAGCCTACCTTTTGCAAGATGTGCAAGTCGTAAAATTCAGTCGATAATTCTAGTAGAAGCCAGCTAGCTGTGTACCTGACGTGTGCTTGAGAGGCAACAAATTTTGGCTCCCATTTTTGAACTAATAGGAAATTATTGAAAATGAACCAGGGCCCAAAAGATGAACCTTTAGCAGTTGGAGAACAAATTTTGTTTGAGAGAGATTTTTCCTTGAATTCCCAAACTTAAACTCCTCCTTTTCACCATTTTGTATTATAGTATTTATTTTTAAATATTTTTAAAATTATCAATATTTGTATTATATGTTTGAAGAATTTTGTATGACAAGATTCCTTACTTCGTTGATACGTATATGATCATCATTAGATATTTTCAAAACCTTACACTTCTTTTTAATTTTTTATAACTCAAGTATGTTACTTAATAATATTTTTAAGGAAAATATAAATATGCATCATTTGTCAGATAAAGAAGGTATATATGCACCACATTTTTTAATAAAGAAAATGTCCGCTCTTTATCAAAGTTGAATAGTAAATACACACATTTTGTTTCACTTATTTCCATTATCCCCTATTACTTTTAAAAATCTCCAAAATCCCTTATTTGCTTAATGTATCCGAGCTGCATATTAATGTATCTGAGTCAGTATTTAATATATCCGAGCTATATATTATGTATCCGAGCTAGTTTTTAATGTATCCGAGCTACATATTAATGTATGTGAGCCAGTATTTAATGTATCCTAGCTACATATTATGTATCCGAACTAGTTTTTAATGTATTTGAGCTACATATTAATGTATCCGAGACAGTATTTAATGTATCTGAGCTTCAATTATTGTATCCGTTTTTTTAATTTTTAAGGGATTAATGTAATTAGAAACTTATTAGGGATAGATTGTAATTTCATATTAAAACTATGGGATTTATGTAATTTACCCTATATTTATCTCTTATTATTTTTCTGGTCAATGTCAATATAAAATGCAAGACAACAATAGTTATTTAAAGAATAAACTCATAAATATATTTGCTAACAAAATTAGTTTAAGTAGATCACTCACTAAGAAATTTTTTCTCATAAAATCACTCAACTTTGATTTTTAACTCAAAACTTACTCAATTATGAAGTCTTTTATCATACACAATATTCATAGGCTAATAACCCATGCCAATTTGATGGGAGGGTGGGCTGGAGTGGGGTATAAATGTATTATGTTTATAAATGTCCTCTTAATGGGTAATTAGAATTTTTTTCGTCACTAATTAGCAAAGTGCAATAACATCGACTTTTTTTCGATTTATTCATACTAAGTTCTCCACTCCAATGAAACGCAATCAAAAATTGGGAAATTCGGTATCTCAAATTAATTTAATGTTATAATAATTGTTTATCTCTATTTCTGTAAGAAATTCAATTATTCGAGAAAGATGATAATTAGATTTTAATAAAAAAAAAATTATATGCTAGCAATTTGTCGATGCATAATGTTGAAGTTTGTAATTAAATTTATTTTTTTTCTATAATCTTTGTTATCAAATGATGTATGCACTTTGATTGTAACATTCCGCCTTAAAAAGGGCTAAATTTAGAAAGCGCTAAATTGGAAATAGCTAAATTGAGAATTTTGCAAGTTATGCTTAAGTTGTGAATTTTGGGTCAACTTCAAACGATCATAACTTTCAGTACAAGATGAGTTAGGTGGCCCATAAGATATCAAATAAAAGTTCTTGAAATCCTGTTTCCAACGCCACCGAGTTTGCTAAATTTTGAGTTCGGATAATGGAGATATTCCTGCTTGAAGTCAGCCTGTCCGGTTAAGGAAAGTTACCCGAATTAATGAGGGGTATTTTGGTTTTTTCCTTACCCCATCAGCTTAAAACATTTTTTAGTAATATTTTGGGGTCAAATCTGATTTGGGTCGGTTTTACAAATCCTAAATTACGCTTAGGGTTTGAGAGGAGTTCAAGAAGAGGAAAATAGGAGAAAAGGGAGAACGATCAAGATTCTTGCAATTTTCGAAGGGTTTTCGCCAAGGATTCAATCCTAAGAGGTAAGTAAGCTTTCATGGTGTTGGGTTCGTTCACCCACACGCAAAGATTGATAAATTTGAGTTCTTGATGAATTTCTTGATGTTTGTGATCTATTCTTTAAGTATGAGGTTTCATTGAGTTCTTCCGATGAGGATCTTGTGTTTAGGTGTTGTTCTTGAGTAATTTAGAGTGGATTTCATTGTAATTATGTTGGATGTAAGAATCCATAAGAATTTGAGGGGAATCGTTCGATTCTAGAGGAGTTAGTCATGAAAACGAAGCAAGAAAATTCATCAAAATTCTGGGAGAAGGGGTGGGGCGTTGCGCCGTGCCACTCAGTGCTCCCCACGTAAGTTTCTGTAGGTTGAGGCCTAGGGTGTCGTTCCACTCAGTGCGCCCCAACCCACCTTCACCAGTTCAGGGCCTGGCGCCCCACGCCACTCAGTGTGCCAGGGTCGCTAGGTTCCCTACACTTCCGTCCTTCTTTCCATGTGAGTTCCTTCGAATCGTACCCATATTTTCTACTTGATATCCACACTTAAAATCTTTGTTAAACATCAAGAGATCATTCATAACATGAATCATAACCCTTGAATTCATAATTCAAATTCAAGGTAGAGTTAAGAGTAAAGTCTTGAGAAATCTTCCGAGTCGTTTTGAGAAGTCTTTTACAATCTTTTAAAACTTGTTATAAGACTTGAGTACTTGAGTTTGAGGATGAGTAGAGTTGAGTTCTTTTTTTTTAAATGATATATGGGAACTAAGTATTCCCAAGAGTAAATGTTTTTACATCTAAGATGAGAGGAAACACCGATTTCCAAACGAGTTCATGAGGAGTTTTGAGTACTGTCTCTTTTAAGAGAAATCTTTTGAGTAATAATATCAAAGTTGAGGATGAGGAAATATTTTTTTTTTAAACATATGAGCTAAGTTATATTTTGGGAGTAGTATTGAGCACCGATATGGGGGAGAGTTCAGATAACTCACAGCCCCCATAAACCATGTAGTCAACGTGGGTAGAAAGGGTCATACTTTTCAGATGATTCCTTATTTCTTTTTAAGCATATCTTAGTGGATCTACTTAGTTGAGAAGTTCTATATCCCGTCAAGGTATAAGATAGTTCTGGCAACGTGGGCGAGACGTTGTATTATCACATAGCTCATAGTGATTGTTGTCGGTTAGAAAATCTCTGAAACAGAGTTTATTTTGTATTTTTATGTACAAACTGACTTATATTGTATTTTCCAATACATTGAGTTGTTATCTACTATTTTAAAAGATTTTCTTTATATCGCATTACTGTTATTGCTTTTCTATTTAAATGAGTTGAGATTGAATTGAGGTTGAGTTGAGTTGAGACGAGGTAAGTTGTTTCTTCAGTTCCAGTTCAAGCTTATGTCATGTTTTAGACTTCCCCTTGCATGCTCGTACATTCCATGTACTGACGTCAATTGGCCTGCATCATTTTATGATGCAGATACAGGGAATCAGGATCATCAACCGGCGCTTCGTTGATCCAGTCTAGTTCCAGCTAGAGTTGGTGAGCCTCCTTGCTTTCCAAAGGGTTTCACCTTGAGTTTACTTTTCAATCAATTTTTGTTTAGTAGGATGTCGTGGGTCTTGTCCCGACGTCCATCTTAGTTAGTAGAGGCTTCATAAATAGTCAGTGTTAGTTCATGAGTCTTTTTCATTTTCTATTGTTAATGTTCTAGACTTGAGTTGCCCTTGTGGACAGTTTGAATATTTTAAATGTTCTAAGTTAAGTATTTGAGACTTTTGAGTTTACCCAATGTTGAGTAAGTCTTCCGCTGATAGTTGAGTCAAGCTAAAAGTTCGCTTGGAGCCAGCAATGGTTCTCGAGTGTCAGCCACGTCCAGGTATAGGCTCGGGGCATAACAAACTTGGTATTAGAGCACAGAGTTCAAGAGTCCTAAGGTGTCTATGAATTCGTGTCTGTAGAGTCCTAGTTATCGATGTGAAGCACACCACATCTACAACATTTAGGAACTATCTTATTTCTTTCATACTTATTTCGTGCAATAGAGTTCAACTCTATAAAAGTTTCTTCTAACCCGTGCTTGCGCGTATATTTCAGATCATGCCTCAACGAAGAGCTATTATAGGTCATCCCACTAGGAGGAATGTTGATCCTCAAGATCAAAAGGTACCCAATGCACCAAAATTGCGACCCCAATGAGAGGTCACTAATGCTGAGTTTCGGGATGCTATTCGGATGTTGAGTCAAGTGGTGACCAACAAGCTGGACAACAAAGAGGAAATCGACATGATTTGGCTAATACATCCAAGATTCGTGAGTTCTTGAGGATGAATCCTCCAGACTTCACCGGTTCAAGTGTCAATGAGGATCCGGAAAACTTTGTGGAAGAGTTGCAGAAGGTGTTTGAGGTGATGTATGTTGCAGATTCTGAGCGTGTAGAACTAGATGCATACCAACTAAAGGGTATTGATAGAGTATGGTACAACCAATGGAAGAAGAGTAGAGCTGAGGGTGCACCAATTGTGAGCTGGGTTGTGTTCGAAGAGGCCTTCGTGGGGAGTTTCTTTCCCCGTGAGCTGAGGGAGGCGAAGGTAAGAGAATTCCTTACTCTGAAGTAGGAATCTATGAGTGTGCATGAGTATAGCCTCAAGTTCACCCAATTGTCCCGTTATGCCCTGGAGATGGTTGCTGACATAAGGAGCAGGATGAGTCTTTCTGTATCTGGGTTGTCTCGCATGTCAAGTAAGGAGGGCAAGGCAGCTATGTTGATAGGAGATATGGACATAGCAAGCCTGATGATCCATATGC
The DNA here is from genome assembly GCA_036250505.1 of Solanum acaule. Classification (NCBI taxonomy): domain Eukaryota; kingdom Viridiplantae; phylum Streptophyta; class Magnoliopsida; order Solanales; family Solanaceae; genus Solanum; species Solanum acaule. The sequence goes on from JAJOOR010014920.1 coordinate 9,775, forward strand.
AATAGGTTGAGGAAGATAAGCTGAGAGATAGAAAAAAGTTCTGAAACAAGAAATCTAAGACTGCAGGTAATGAGACCGGACAGCAGAAGAGTAATGCAAACCGGTCATATTTTCAAAAAAATCCAAATGGACTTGCTCCATCATCTGCTAGTGCACCTGCAACAAGGAATAGAGGTGAGTTCAAGAATCAGAGTTCGTAGAATTTCAGGGCTAGACCTGCACAGTCTCAAGGTATTGTGGCACAAGGAGGTAATGGGACTCCTGCATGTGCTAAGTGTGGTAGAAACCACCCAGGAGTGTATCGTGATGGCTCCACTGGTTGCTTCAAAGTGTGGTCAGGCAGGTCACTTCATAAGAAAGTGCCCTAAGAACATGCAGGGTGGTGGTAATGGGGCCAATAGACCCAAATCTTCTTCAGCGGCTCCACCAGACAAAGTTGCACCTAAAGGAGCTACTTCAGGGACGGGCGGAGGAGCAAACCATCTGTATGCTATCACCAGTTGCCAAGAGCAAGGGAATTCGCCAGATATTGTCACTAGTACGATCAAAGTTTTTAGTTTTGATGTATATGCTTTGCTAGATCCAGGAACGAGTCTATCTTTTGTGACTCCTTATATTGCTATGGATTTTGGTATTCTTCCTGAGCAACTTCTTAAGCCCTTTAGTGTTTCTACACTTGTTGGTGAGTCTATTCTAGCTAAGAGAGTTTATCATGATTGTGTCATTTCTGTTAATCACAAGGACACCATGGTTGACTTAGTTGAGTTAGACATGGTAGATTTTGATGTCATTCTAGGTATGGACTGACTTCATGCCTATTATGCCTCAGTTGATTGTAAGACTCGAGTAGTTAAGTTCCAGTTTCCTAATGAGCCAGTTATTGAGAAGAGGAGTAGTTCAGCAGTACCTAAAGGTCTTTTTATTTCGTACCTTAAGGCGAGAAAGTTAGTTTTCAAGGAGTGTATCTATCACTTAGTCCAAGTTAATGACTCTAGTGTTGAGACACCACCTATTCAGTCAGTTCCAATTGTGAGTGAGTTCCCAAAAGTCTTTCCAGATGATCTTCCTGGAGTCCCTCATGAGAAAGAAACAGACTCCGATATAGATATTATTCCTGATACTCGTCCTATCTCTATTCCTCCATATAGAATGGCTCTAGCTGAGTTGAAGGAGTTGAAAGAGCATTTGAAAGATCTCCTTGAAAAAGGCTTCATTCGACCAAGTGTCTCACCTTGGGGCGCTCCGGTCTTATTTGTGAGGAAGAAAGATTGTTCTCTTAGAATGTGTATAGATTACCGGTCAGTTGAATAAGGTTACTATCAAGAATAAGTATCCACTTTCGAGGATTGATGATCTTTTTTATCAACTTCAGGTTGCCACTTGTTTTTCTGAAATAGACCTCAAATCAGGCTATCATCAAGTGGAGTAAGAGAAAGTGACATCCCTAAGACAGCATTTAGGACCTATTATGGTCATTATGAGTTTCTGGTCATATCGTTTGGTTCAACTAATGCTCCTGCAACGTTCATGGATCTTATGAACAGAGTGTTTAAGCCTTATCTTGATATGTTTGTTATCGTATTCATCGATGACATTCTAATCTATTTGAGGAATGAGGAAGATCATGCTAGTCATCTCAGAATAGTTCTCCAAACCCTCAAGGATAGAGAGTTGTATGCTAAATTCTCTAAGTGTGAGTTTTGGCTTGAGTCTGTGACATTCTTAGGCCACATTGTTTCTAGTGATGGGATTCGAGTTGGCACTCAGAAGATTGAGGCAGTGCAAAACTGGCCTAGGCCCACATCTCCAACTGATGTTAGGAGTTTCTTGGGATTGGATGGTTATTATAGAAGGCTCGTAGAGGGGTTCTCATATATTTCATCCCCTTTGACAAAGTTGACTCAGAAGACAACAAAGTTATTTTGTTGAATTTGTTCATTTACTACTATTCAGATTGCCTTATTTCTACAAAGGTGGTATAAGTAAGTATTTTCTGACCAATTCTTGCCACTACTTAGTTGGGGTAGTTGATGTACTTACCAAGTATGTATTTTTGTACTTACGTTGCACTTACCGTACTTTTTGTACATATATTAATCCTTATATCAATAAAGATCGAAAGCAGGCTTAAAAGGTGATTTGGAGATTTATGGGGTACCTGCTTAGTTCAGAACACTGTGTACTCCCTCCCTAATTTGTTATTGGTGTTCTATATTCCAAGCACTACTTACATTCAAAACTATTGTATTGATTCCGTTTTAGTAGCTCATCATGACTTGAAATACTAGATCCTAGGGGTAATTTAGGCATTTCCTCATTTCTTCGCTTTCAAAACTTTTGTGTGTTTTTACCTACTTCAAAATTAATTAATTATTTCGGTAATGAACTGAAAACTTGCATGCTTTCAGGTCCGCCTAACAAGTAGCTAAGGATTCTATATCTATATTCATAATCTAATTTTAACTTAGATTGCTAGGCCAATTGCTCAACTTTCTCAATTTGAACCTAGGTCTAAATACACAATTCTAACTATGAAAACTCAGTATTTCATAGTTGAAATTACACCAAATTTGAGTATAATCTCAAAATTAGTGTAGGAAATCGTTAACTTGAGTTGTAGGTTGAATCTGCTCCTCATTTTATCTCCAAACCAAGGACACTTCACCCAAAATCTTCAATGTTGGTTGTTAGTTTTCATTCTCAACTATTTATGTAGCTACAAGTCTTTCATAGTGATTACATGACTTGGGCGTGAATACAGCACTGATGACATTTTACCCTTCACAATCGCAACCTAGCCTATGCAATTATACAGAAGGTTCGACTACGGTCAACTCAAACATTTACTATACACGATTGCACATCAAAGGTACAATCGAGATGACTTAAACTTTAATCACATCACCATCATTGCAATTGCACTGCTTTCGACACGTAATATAGGCAAATATTACAGTGTATTATCAAGGGGGGGTTTGGGAAACTTCGCCAGAGCCAGATCATGATCGCTAAAATGGCTGGTTTGCTATCAGATTACATATATATGCTTAGGAATCTTGAGATCTCATTGTGAAACAAGCATTCCACAGAGCCGTGCTTTTGATATTTACATGATATAGAACTATCACACCAATATGAAGCTGGAATGGGAAATCATAATGGTTAGTCAATGAGCCTAAGTCCTGGCAGCCTGAAGCATTTCAACAATAAGTGCCTTCACATCCCTGCAAATTTGATATACGGAAGATTTAGACTGGAAACACAGTAGGAGGCATGTCAAAATATAGCAGACGTAACACACTTTTTTAGGACCTCAATTTATACAAAAACGGTGACTATAACAAAAGCAATGAAAAATAAAGATTTAGGAGAAACTGAATATGGGGCTCTTGATGATTTGAGAAATTCCCCAAACCAACTTCCACTTAGTCCTTGTAGATTGAAGACAAACTGAGGAAATCTTAGGCACTATGCTCATTTATGCAAGTAGATTATAATGCAGCTTGGTCTAACCATGAAACATAAATTGGTTGTTTGTTGAACACGAGGACAATTCTCCCTCTGTCCCAATATTAATTGTCACATTTTCCTTAAGAAATCATAAACAAAAAGTAGTATTTTTTACTACTTTACACTTTATCTGTCTACAATAAATTGCACTCTATTTAAGAACAAAACTAAGCTAATCTTATTTCAAGAACATTTAATACTAAGGGTAAAATGAAACAAAAAAAGTTAATTTCATCTTAATTTTGTAAAATGACAAGTAAATTGGGACGAGCATTATTAGTAACCTTGACAACTAATATAGGACGGAGGGAGTACTAATTTGTGATCATCAAATAAGTATTTTTTTTGTTTCCAATAATGAGATAATTCAGAGATTAGTTTCATAGTCCCTCCTCCATCACAGTAAAATTGAAATCCTTTTTGATCCAACAATTAAAACTAGTATAAACTACGAAAACTAATACATTTTTAAATAAATTGTCATCAAAAGGACAATGGACGAGGCTGTCAAGCAGCTGCAAGAAACCATTGATTCTCACAGTAAGACTTTTGAGTCCATTAACTCCACACTTCAAATAAATTATCTCCCCCACACTCTAGACCCAGAATCAGAACACCCAGCCCTCAAAAAAAAAAAGACCAACAACCTCTAACCCTAGTTTTCTTCCATACCACCAACACAAAATTCTTCTATCAACACCTTTCTCCACCCACCTACGCTCCGTCGTTGAACCCACCGCAACAGCCACCCTTGCTATAAACCAAAACCCTTTCGGCCCTCTTCGTAGAGATACCAGCACCCATAGATCTAGCACGTTTTGACGGCCAGTTTGCTGAAAGTTGGATTTTCCAAGCAAACCAATACTTTGACGCCTATAATATCCAGGATGAACATCGTTCGAACCTTGTCTCGTTCTATCTTGAGGGTATAGCTAGAGATTGGTATCAATGGATATATAAGAACCATCAACTGATTGTCTGGGGACACTTTACCAAAGCTTTGGTAATTCGTTTTGGTTCACAATCATTGAAGCATCGGAGGGGTTTTTGGAGAAGTTACAAATGACATCTACCGTCACTTAGTATCTTTCTCGGTTTGGGCAGCTTGCAAATCACACCACTGATGCTTCTCCAGAGATGATGCGTTAATTTTTCTTTTGTATCTGGGCTTACTCCGGTGATCAAACTGATGTTTAGCATTTAGACCCACAGACATTCATGAGGCTATCAGTTTGGCCATGTTACAGGAGTAGAAACTATTGGCCCAAGTTAAAACACCGAACCTGCCCCTCCTATCACAAAATATCTTTCTATCTCTTATCCAACCCACCAGACATTGCGCCACAAATCAACCCCACCTCTTTCACCCTTTTCTTCATTTACTCCAGCAGCTTCACTTTCACTTCACCTTTCAGGAAGGCCTGCTTCTTTTTCATGAGCATTTGATTATTCCCCCCGATCCATTACTAAAACATTTGCTCTTAGAAGAATGAAATTCTTCTAAAATTGGAGGTCATGCTGGTATTACGAGGTTCTTTCACCGCCTCATCCAATTTTCATTGGCCAGGTATGAGCAAGGATGTCAAGCAGCTCATCCTAAATTGCCAGGTATGCCAGCAAATGAAGGATACATGTTTGAAACCTGCTGGATATCTTCTTCCACTTCCTATACCTGCTGCAATTTTTGAGGATATTTCTATGGATTTGGTAGCTGGTCTCCCACCTTCTCAGGGACACGGTCATTCTATTAATCGTGGACAGATTGTCAAAACATGGCCATTTCATTGCCTTGCCCCCGAAATTCACTAGTCACAAGTTCGTGGAAGTGTTTACTTCATCAAAAAATAAAAGAAGTCCGTGGAGTGTTTGTCCAAGAATACATCTCACTACATGGCTTTCCTTTCTCAATTGTTTCAGGCCATGATCCTATTTTCTTGTCTGATTTTTGGGCTGAGATCAATTGACTGCAAGGGACCTAATTAGCAAAGAGCTCTGCTTATCATCCGCAATCGAATGGAAAAACAGAGGCTCTCAATAAGTGTCTTTGAGATTTTTATTCGACGGTTTGCTGCGGATATCCCTACTACTTGGTTCCGTCTACTTTCGTGGGTGATTTTCGATACAACACATCATACCAACATAGCTTTTAGCCTACTCCTTTTGAGATTGTTTATGGTCGGCATCCCCCAACAGTAGCTCGATGCATTATGGATCACACGTTTAATCCAAATGTGGCAGAGTCCCTTTGTCGCCAAGATGAAACACTGGCCCTCTTGAAGTCCAATTTGCAGGCTTCCCAGGAACGTATGAATCAGGATGCAGACAAGGGACGTAAGATGCAAGCTCTCAGATTGGAGATTGGGTGTATGTTCGATTACGTCCCTACAGGCAGCTCTCTCTTCGCCTTCAGTGCCAAACCAACTCAGTCGAAGGTTCTTCGGGCCATTTAGGGTGCTCCATCATGTAGGTGAGGTTGCCTATAAACTGGACTTCCAATCTTTCTCCAAAATACAACCCCGTCTTTCATGTTTCGGTTCTGCAGAAGTGTTTAGGGAACCCTGATCAACAGGTTACCCCCATTGATCTTATAGACCAAGACTCCTCTTTGATGCTCACACCTGAAGACATTTCGGAGCAGCGCATTGTCACAAAGTGAGGACATCAGATCACCCAGTTCCTGGTCAAATGGCAGGGCTTGCCTCCGACTGAGGCCACCTGGGAAGACCTTCCTGCACTCACTCTATCGTTTTCCCGACTTGAACCTTGAGAACAAGGTTCGTCTTCATGGGGGTGGCAGTGTAACAAACCTGCAGGACCACTTGGGTACACTGAGGCACAACAACAAGGACAAGCAGTCCCCAAAAATACCTGGATGAGTATGTGGTCCCAAAAACCAAGAAAGGATCACTACCCCTGCCAAATACCGTAGCACATATTGCACCAGCTGCCAAGAAATATTCAGATCAAAACCCTCCTATATAAACAGCACAGGAGCTCTAGAATAGGGCATGGAAGAACTTGCATCTTTATTTTCTTAGCTAAAGTTTTAGCATTTTGGAGTCAGTCTCCCTTTTCTATTATCTCTTTTTGTCTATTTTTTTCTCCAGTTTCCTATGTTGAGAATTGTTACCTTGTAATTTCTCCCTTATCAGTTGAATATAATTTTGTATCGTTCCACATTACCAGCTGTTTTGGTTAGAGATATCAGTTGAACATGTAGGATCCTACATGTGTACTCAAAAATTTATTTTCACCCAGAACACACTAGTAAAGACATTAGATCTTAAGCCAGACCCAACCCAAAAGAAAACAAGAGAAAAAACAGCATATAATAAAACAGACATTGCATCAGAAAATGGGAAGAGTAAAGGAAGCAAAAAAAGGAGATCAACGTGAATTGTACACTCCTACAAAAGAATTCTGATAGAACTTTGGGGACTTACTTTCTGTCTACAGCACGTCTAGGGAATGGAACTCGAAGCTTGAAGTCGGTGTCCTTGTAGCAAGCCTGAAATTAAAATCAAAGTGCAAGTATACAGTCCATGACATGCTTGAAAGAAAAAAGCACTTGTCATAGCTGAGCAAGAGAAAATATTTCTGTTCACTTCCTCAACTAGTCATTTCTTGGCATAACTGCCAATTTCCTTAAAAAAGGTTACTAGCAATTTACATATTTTGAAGTAGACAAACTCACAGAATGTCGCAAGTGCATATCTCCACTACATAAATATTAGAGATAAAATAATTATAGAAAAAGTTACAACAGACATGAATCAACAACAGTGGAGATGGAATAGCAGCCTCACCTTGACATTAAAACCAAGACTGTCTACATCCAACATGTATGCAAAGTCCACCTGATCAAAAGAAAGTCAATGCAGCTTTTTACTTTGGGAGGAGATAACACATTGCACTCCATGTCCAGTAAAACTAAATTAACTATAACTAATTGACAGTAATGTTAAATGTCAATGGACTGCCAGCAGCAGACAAAAATCATGCATCATTTCCTGGCGCCATATCCTCAAAAGCTCGGACATACTTCATATATGGGGCAGCTATATGTTATATTTATCAGCTGCTGGAGAAACAAGTTATCAGCACCTTTGTGGAATATTGCATCCCATGCATTTCCAATCCATTTAAAAAAAAGTAATCTTTTGGGTGTTAGCTCTAGTCATTTGTTAATTAGGCAAAATAAGTTTGGACTGGACATATGTATTTTGCTATAAAAGAAAATTCCCAGGTTGTCCCGTGATAAATGAGTTTGCATCTGTGCATTTCCAAGCACTGTGAAAGATCTTATCTTCCCGTATTGGCTCTATATTTAATTACCTTTTCCTTTTTTGGATTTCATCATAAGTTCCTGGTAAAACAAAATTTCCAAGATCCATGAACAAGCATCATTGCAGAAAAAATATAAAAAAGTTCTGAATTGTACCGGAACTGATGTCGAGTGCTGCACAATCAACTTGGTATCCTCCGTATGATCTTTATTCATATGTGACTGATTAAACAATTAAAGCAATAAGAAAACTACTACTATTCATAAAAGAAGAAAGCATAACATAAACAATGAACATCAGCATTTCTATACCGTGATTGGCTTTGAAAATTGGTATATTGGATCTACTTTAGCTGTTCTAAACTCCTCTTTGCTAAATTCTGTGAGGAGTTAAAAGAGGCATTTAGTACAAGAAAGAACTACAAATATTGCATTGAGTGCAACAAAATAAATGACACATCTAGCAGTTCACAATTGGTCACTCTCTCATTTTCTCGAATACTATGCAGGTGGAACCCTGAAATCTAATATGATTCATCAATGGGATTTTACAATTTAGTAGCAAGAAGTCAGATGTATGCTTTACCTGCTCTTATTCAGCCCATAAGGTGTAAGGAGCGAAATAAGAGGCCCAAAATCAAATATCAAGTGTGGGAAGGGGGAAAATGCGAAGTGTTATATGGAGTAGGGGAAAGACAATATTAACAAAAGGAGGCAATTCCAGTAGTCAACACTCAACACGAACCTCCAGATCCCAATATGGCAGTTGCAACGCCCGATACATAACGTACAATTCTGGGTTCAATGCGCATGAATTGGAAATCACCAAAGTCAACCTTCACAAAGGTTCGGTAATTACATGTGATGGACAAAAGAAGGAATATCTATTGTGAAATACATGATGCCACTAAATAGAAAGAGGTGAAACAAGTTACCCAAAATGCCTTAGGGTGCCTAGCCAGATATGTGGCTCGAATACCTTCTTTCTCTGTTTCCGGTACCTATGACATCCATCAGAAAAATAAAGAAAAAACTGACATACATTTCCCGTCAAATGAAGAGAGAGAGAGAGTGAGGGATGGAAAGAAATTTCTCTCAAAGTGACAACTTACAGGAACAGCATCACCATGCACTGTAATTACTAAGTCAGTCCTATCTTCAGGATCTCTTGCAACAAGCAATGAGCATCTAGAAGTAGCTAGGAGGTCCTGCACTAATCACCAGGTTTCATATCAAAACCTATGTTCTGAAAATGAAGAAAGGGAAGGGGTAAAAACAAATTCTGAAAAATACAAATACAATAAGAATACTACAGAGACAACATTTTCAGGATATCAGCGCTATATTGACATAAGAAGGTGAACATTGATGTCAGCACTTTTGTTTTCTTTTAACAAATTCAAACAATTATCTTGAATAGCCTTTGAATTGAAATCCAAACTAATACAAACCCGAAAATAAGGACACGGAGATTTTTTTGAAATCAGTAATTTATTTATTTTTGAAATCAGTAACTTTAATAAGGACACAGAGATTTGTAGAACTGAAGTTTCTATCATCCAATTTGGTAATACAGAAACTTAGGCACAACTTTAACCACCAGAGATGACAAAATGAACCTTGGTGTGAACAGCCAAGTTGCTAACAGCTAATATTGGAGATCCATAGGTATCGCATGCAAAATCTACCATGGAAGCTGAAGGATAGCCCTCATACTTCTGCAACAATAAAAAAACATTGTGAGAACAAGGGCGTCTTGCAATAAAGAATCCACTGTTAATTGTAAAACTATGGAGCAATAAGTACATAGCATTCAGATGACAGATAAAGAAAAGCATTCAGATTATCGCTCAAATATGTTCATGTTTCATGCCTAACACAGTTTGATAGAAAGGAAGATTACATAATTGGGCCCAAGATGGGCACCGACACTTCTGTTAAGAATGCCCTTTGAATCACGGTTGTGGTTATCAAATTGTAACAACATGTAGGTTCCAGATACCTGCTCATAGTTCATTTACTTACTCTGCATAATACTAGAAAGTGTATGACTGTATGTATGACAAATCATCAACTGTCAGGTAGTACAGTGGATGTTTCTTTCATAAAATTGGGTCAATTTGAATAATCCTTCCATATTATCTAGAACCAAAAGAGATGAAAGTATATGTATAACAGCTATAGTTTTCAGGTAACACAAGGTGACGTTTCTTTCATATGTTCAAAATTCATGATTTTGGTATCATAAGTTTTTCATAAAACTTGGCCAGTTTGAATAAATCTGTCCATATAATCCAGAACTCAAGAAGCTACTTTTTTTTTGTCATTTTTGGTAAAGCCAAAATAATGCTACATGCTGGAGTGAGCTTCTACGTCTTAATATTTCTCTCCCACTTCAAGTTACAACATGCAGGCAAAAGTACAAAAGAGATGTCTTATGCTCTTCTTTGATGTAAGGTGATTTCCAATGGAGTATGGACCCCTACTTGTAGGTGATAGTTTAAGAATCTTATTGATATGATAAGTTTTAAATAAAGGAAGATATTTCCTTAGGTTCTAATCATGTATTAGGCATCATCAAATGAATCTCCATATCTAGAGGAAAACACAGACAGCTCATATTCTAAGTATGACTACAATCTGCAATATAGTACTACTAAGAGGGATTTACATTACCTTGGTCAGTACTACTAAGAGGGAATATCTGCTCTAAAAATCTCTGTCCTAGCCCCTAAGTACATATAGTAATTAAAAACAGTTCTTCCTTCAAGTATATTGATTATGCACTCAATAGACACAACATTTCATCAATTAAATGAAACAATCTGGCTGTAGCATGTCACTCTTATTCAAGATAATAATGTGTCAGAATCACAAATGAGATCCATGATACACTATATGAATACCTTTTTTACTGTTTGATAAGATGATATACTATATGCATTCCTAATATGTAACTATGTTCTCTCTTCCATTGTGCATATGTATTACGTACTATCAGTTACTCCTTTTTGTTAGTCTATGGAATATCAATTACTTATCATTTTCCAATTTACCATTTAATTAAAATGACATGTACAGTAAGAGAATAGGAGATATAAAGTTGATCTACTTTTGGGTCTTAAAGATATAAAATTGATCATCTAGCCCTTATAACAACAAATGCAAGTAAAAAAAAACAAATATGTGATAAAAGGGTGAACCTGAGAGAAAGTAGAAAGCACACCACGGAGGCTATAATGAAGAAGTGTTCTAACATCTTCAATAGGAGATAGCCTAGCAGCCTTTTCCTGAAACATTTCAGAATCACAATACATTCAGCTGAGCTTGGAATCCTCTATGCCTAAACATAAACACCATTAAAAGATAATATTGACACCTGATGAGCTTGAATCAACTGAAAGAAATCAACCTCATCACCAGATGATACATTCTGAAAAAAAAAAACGAAATTCAGAATAATTTTGATCAACACAAGTATTTGAAATTTGATAAAAAAAAAAAAAACTAAATCTGGAAAATAAAATTAGTCAACCTGAGAAGCCATGGCGAGAAGAGGACGAATTGAGGTTAGTGAGGAAAAGGATTTAGATGGAGACGGAGAAAGAAGGTAGTTATGAGTAGCATTATTGTTGAGATTAGGGTATAGAAAGCGTGAAAATGGGGAAAAGGTGCGTAGAGGTGAAGGAGCTAATACAAGAGTCGTCATCTTTGACACTCAAAAACTCCCTCGACCCTCTCCAATTCTATCTGGAGACGTGAGATGCAGGCTACACCTGACTTGGCTATTGCTCCTGCTAGGTTAACACAAAATCTGATCCACCCCAAATTTATTTTGTTTATGTACCACTATTAGGAAATGTTCATGGGTCGGTTTGAAAAAATTAATCAAAAATAAAATAAAATTAATTTAATTAGATATTACATTATTTTACACTAAAATCAAATCAAATCAATTTATCCAGTTTGATTTTTTATCAACTTTGATACAGTTTGATTCGATTGTTCATTTATTAATCATAAGCCAAAGTAAAAGAAACGAGTACCTTGCACACACCTTAATTGTTCCATCGAGTACCTTTTACCTCCTACCAATACATCTAGATAATATTTTTCTTTATAATTGAAGTGTCTGGACTAGCTTGTGGACACTTCGATTATTTCATGGAGTACCTTGTACCTCACATTATGCAACTTGACAATATTCTTCTTTATAACGGTAGCGTCTAGACTAGCTACCGTACACCTCGAGTATTTCATTGAGTATCTTCTACCTCCTACAAACGCGCATCTAGACAACATTTTTAGTGGGATTTTGAAGGAGTTGGTTCGTCGGAGATGGTGTTATTATTGTTCATCTGAGATCTAAGTCTGCCGAAGCTGCTTCGTCTGGGTTTGTGCGAGCTTAAAGCTCGTTGGTTCGTGATGGGTTTCACTGGAAAAGAGATGTTTGGTAGTTAACAGTGACGAGGGAGAAGAACAAAGGTGGTAAGGATGGAAGTTTGTGGTAATAGTTTAGATTGTTGTAGTGACCGGTGGTTTGTGGGTTGGTGGTTTGATGGTGGTTTGTGGTGTTCGGTCGGTGTGAAGGAAGAAGAAAAAAAGCTAGGCTGGATGGTGGTGGATGATTATTTGAGAAGGAAATACAATTTTTTTGGTGCCTCATCACAAAGGGGTCGTAGTGATTAGACCCGAACGAATAATTACCAAAAACACATGTCTACACAAAGTCATAAAACCATGTATGGGGATGACACATGTCAGTGCCAGAAAGTTAAGGAAGTTGGTGACCTAATGACAGGGGAGCCGAGGATCGAAGCCCCGGTGAACAGCGATCCTACCTATAACGGTCCTAAGGTAGCATAATTCATTATTAGGTAAGTTTTGACCCGCACGAAAGGCGTAACGATCTGGGCACTATCTCAGAGAGAGGCTCGATGAATAGACATACCTATGAAGATGCGGACTACCTGCACCTGCACTTGGACAGAAAGACACTATGAATCTTCATTGATCCTTGGGATTGGTTTTAGGCCTTTCATGCGCAACTTATGTAAAAGGCGACGAAGGCCTCTTTCCGGGGGGCGGGGCGAGCCATCAGTGAGATACCACTTTGGAAGGCCAACATTATAACCTTGTGTTCTATAGGGCGTAAGCCTAAAGGGTGACAAAGGCATGCAAAGGTTTCCTTAGGCTAGACGAAGATTGGCCCTCAAGTGCAAAAGGCAAAAGGGAGTTTGACTATTAAACCCACCCGTCGAGCAGGGATGAAAGTCGGCCTTAGTGATTCGATGGTGTCAAGTGGAAGGGCCATCACTCAACTGATAAAAGTTACTCTAGAGATAACATACTGATCTTCCCCGAGATCTTATATCGACGAGAAGGTTTGACACTTCGATGTCGCGTCTTCGCCACCTAGGGTTGTAGTATGTTCCAAGGGTTGGATTGTTTGCCTACTAAAGAGGTATGTGAGCTGGGTTCAGATGGTCGTGAGACAGTTCGGTCCATATCTGGTGAGGGCGTTAGAGCATTGAGAGGATCTTTCCATTGTACGAGAGGACAAGAAAGGACGCACCTCTAGTGTACCAGTTATCATACCCACGGTAAACGTTGGGTAGCCAAGTGCGGAACAGATAATTGCTGAAAACATCTTAGTAGTAAGCCCACCCCAAGAAGAGTGCTCTCCTATTCCAACTTCCCTAGATCTTCCAGTAGCACAACCGAGACAAGTTGTTTTGTGAATTCAAGAGAAGGTCACGGCGAGACGAGTCGTTTATCATTGCGATAGGTGTCAAGTGGAAATGCAGTGATGTATGCAGCTGAGGCATCCTAACAGACTGGTAGACTTGAACAAAAATATAATTAAACATATAAATTTTGTCGCGTAGGGCTTGCCTAATGTTGTTTACATAAGGGTGGACATGGTATGGTACATACCGAAATACCATACCATACCAAAATTTTTAGGCTTAAGTCATCGACGGGCATTTTGCCTGTAAAAATTCATTAATGAATCAGTATCTCCTTTACTTGAACACGGGTTTCGACTTCCTCGGCTTGGTTTCGCCCCCTTCCCGCACTATTCCGATTCTGATAGGTGCGCCTGACATGGCATTTCCACGATTAAATAATATTTCCCCTTAAAGTTGTCCGCATAATTCACTTAGACACTTTAACTAGGACTTGTACCTATTGAACACCTCTACTAATTCGGATTTGAACCTTTTGAACACTTTTTTGACAATTAGCTAAAGTATGAAATGTGTGTAATACACTCGCGATGACGTGGAAAATTGACAAATCAATGACATACATGTGGCATTTTGACGGAAAAAAAAGAAAAAAGAAAAAATTGAAGTTGCCATCCACCCAGCTACAGATCAAGCAACTTGTTATAATGTCCAATGATGCATTGAGAATTTATATGAAGTAGAGACAGATTTACTATCAACCATAGTCGTTGTCACCATATCCCCGTCCTCCACCATAGCCGTCGTCACCTTCAAATCCTCTTAATCCACTAATTTTTTTTCAGATCATTTTTTTTTAAGTTGAAAATAGCAAATTACATATACATAAAAATTAAGAGAAGGTCACGGCGAGACGAGTCGTTTATCATTGCGATAGGTGTCAAGTGGAAATGCAGTGATGTATGCAGCTGAGGTATCCTAACAGATTGGTAGACTTGAACAAAAATATAATTAAACATATAAATTTTGTCGTGTAGGGCTTGCCTAATGTTGTTTACATAAGGGTGGACATGGTATGGTACATACCGAAATACCATACCATACCAAAATTTTTAGGCTTAAGTCATCGACGGCCCCTTAAAGTTGTCCGCATAATTCACTTAGACACCTCAACTAGGACTTGTACCTATTGAACACCTCTACTAATTCGGATTTGAACCTTTTGAACACTTTTTTGACAATCAGCTAAAGTATGAAATGTGTGTAATACACTTGCGATGACGTGGAAAATTGACAAATCAATGACGTACATGTGGCATTTTGACAGAAAAAAAAAAGAAAAAAGAAAAAAATGAAGTTGCCATCCACCCAGCTACAGATCAAGCAACTTGTTGCAATGTCCAATGATGCATTGAGAATTTATATGAAGTGGAGACAGATTTACTATCAACCATAGTCGTCGTCACCATATCCCCGTCCTCCACCATAGCCGTCATCACCTTCAAATCCTCTTAATCCACTAATTTTTTTTCAGATCATTTTTTTTAAAGTTGAAAATAGCAAATTACATATACATAAAAATTAATCAATACATGAACCTACAAAATATGAACCATTTATAATTTTAGATATCAATAAAATCATTGACTACATAATCATCTAAGCAATACACAGAGAAAGGAGGAAGGAGAGGTGATTCGTTTTTTTTATTTTAAATCTGATTTGTTAGATATATTTTTCAATAAGAAAAAAAATGGAAGAAGAAACAGAGTAGTCATTGTATGAGTCTCTATTTTTTCGGTAAATAAGATCACAATATCCAATAAATTTAAAGAAAATGGAGAAGGAAATCGTAATGGTGTTTCCCCAGTTGAATACGATAGAAGTGAGGGGGAGGGAGAGGAAGAGGAGGCAGGAGAAAAGAAAAGGGTGGAAGGTGGTGGTGGCAACATCGGCGGCAACGACGGAGATGGTATTGGTTTTGGAAGAAGTTATGGCTAAGGAAGAAGAGAGAGATTTAAAAAAAAAACAAAAATACGTTCTGACGCGCAGAATGGATGTGTATTACACCTTCCTTGTCATGTCAGCGAAAAGTGTCAAATAGGTACTTATTCTGAACAATAAAAGTGTTCAATAGGTACTAGTCCTAGTTGAAGTGTCTAAATGAATTATGCAGACAACTTTAAGGGGCCGCATATGACTTAAGCCAAATTTTTAATACCATGGTTTTGACATTATGATATTTGGTGTGGTATATGATATACATTTTTATGTTTTTTGGTATTCAGTACAATATTTGGTACTTAGATATAACATACCGAATACCATACCGAAGTATATAGTTACATAAATAACATATATACATTATTAAAATACTAACAAATAGGCAACCTAGTATTAGTATAAACTAAGTGTTTAGAAGTTAAAACTTTGACTACTTTATTTTGATTGAAATGTATTTGAATTGTAATTGATTAACAAAAAGAGTTGTTTGTACTTTATTTTGCATAAAGAGTGATCACCCAAAGAACAAAGACAATAATAGAAATTGTGGCAACTATTATCCTCAAGTTAAAAAAAGAAAAAAAGAAAAAAAGAAAGAGAAAGTCATTCTTAAATTTTTCTTGGTAGAGAACACCATATAATTTGGGGAAAAGAGTAAAAAATACTCATCAACTTTGTTTTATTATTTGACTATATCCCTACCGTTAAAACAAAGTTATTTATACCATCGCCGTCACTAATTTCATCATTTATACCCCTCAATTGACGGAAATCCCCAAATTGACTCAAATTAACCCAAATTTAAAAAAAAAGACCCATTCCATATTTTAAACCCATTGCACCATAGTATAACCCATTCCCCTTTTACCCCTTCTTTCAAATTTTTCCATATAACCCATTTCCCTCTCCTCGATTGTTCTTCATTTCGCTTACCCATTTAATGTGACTGATTGGATTAAGCAACACCCTGGTGGGGATATCCCTTTACTTAATCTTGCTGGACAAGAAGAAACTAATGCATTAATTGCTTTTCATCCAGGTACTGCTTGAAAACATCTTGATACCTTCTTTACTGGTTGTTATTTAGAAGATAATCAAGTTTTTGAGGTATCAAGGGATTATAGAAAGCTTTGCGTTGACTTTGCTAAAGCTGGATTGATTGAGAAAAAGGGTCATGGGGTTATGTATTCATTCTGTTTTATTGAGTTTTTGCTTTTCTTGACCTTCTATGGTGTAATTTTTAGTGATAGTTTCTTGATTCATATGCTTTCTGGAGAATTGTTGGGGTTAACTTGGATGCATATTTCTTATTTGGGTCATGATTCAGGTCATTACTTGATTATGACAAATAAAGGGTTCAATAAAATGAAACAGATTATGTCAAACAAATTCACCTTGAAAACACAAATGATTTACCGGGAAAAGGGGAATGGGTTATATGGAAAAAAATGAAAGAATGGGTAAAAGGAGAATGGGTTATACGGGTTATACTGTGGGCAACTGGTTTGAAATATGGAATGAGTCTTTTTTTAAAAAATTGGGTTAATTTGAGTCAATTTGGGTATTTCCGTCAATTGAGGGGTATAAATAGTGAAATTAGTGACGACCAGGGTATAAATAACTTTATTTTAATGGTAGGAGTATAGTTAACTAATAAAACAAAATTAAGGGATATTTTTGACCCTTTTCCCTATAATTTGAGTTTCCTAATGGTACATTTTTTCTTTTATTTATTTAGCCAAACAAAGTGGTGTATAAATTCCCATCCCTTTGAATGTTGTATTCTTTCATTTGAGCCCAATTCCCTCTTGTCGGTCCTTAATTATTCGTCGAAACTCTGCTTGTTTTTACTTTCCTTCTTTCTTTGTCTCTCTCTATATATATCTATATGTATTGACGCAGGCGGCAAGGGCATTAAAAAAACAACAATCTTTTCTGCATCAGAAAGCCGTTTCATTTCATTTAATTTGTCGAATTCTGAGATTAATATAGTTTGAAGATCCGGTGTATGGACTATGGGCTTTTAGAAAGCAGCGGTAAGTCCCTCAATTTGCTACAATTCTTGTCTATTTATGTAAATTTAGGGTTTTGCCAATTGCCCTAAACCCTCCAGAGTTGGAACAGAAGATCAATCATATGTAATTGTGTACTCATTCTGTTTAAGATTTCATATTTTGGGTTTCCCATAAAGGGATTTGTATTCTGTAAATTTGTTCTGAAAACTATGGACAATGAAACTACGGCTTTTCTCTTATGTTGTAAAAATGCTTTATGTTGTTTGGAATTCGTTTTTGCCTTAGTTTGAATGGTTAGGCGAGATTTTCTTATTTTTGTCTGCTCGTTATGCCTCTTTATGTGTTCAAAATAATGGTGAAGAGTGCTGATTTGAGTTGATTTTTTTGTTCTAAACTCAATACATGGAATCTTTAGTTTAAGAAAATTTGTATCAAGATATCCTGATACATCTAACTTGCTGAAAAGCAAATGTGTATCGTGACATTTTTTCTTTCTGGAAAAATCAAGTCTTTGATTTCCTACTTTTCTCTTTCATTTTCATTCCCTTCTGTGACTCATAAGCCCTCCGTATCTAAAGATAGATGGCTAAAGGGTGGGTTCCACAGTTAACTAAGAAGGCGATCGATTGGCCCTTGTATAGTTTCCAAGCATGAGGCCAATGGTCAATTCCTGTCCTTTTCCATTATTTTATTCTCCTTTAAAAGAGGTGGGATGGGGTTAAATCTGAGAATGCAAACTAATGGATTTTACAGCATGCTCTTCTTCAATAATGCCACTTTATCGTCTTCTTTTTCTTTCGATACTCATAGAGATAGTATTATCACCCCATTGACCATGTTATATATTCTGCCGATTGTTTACCATCTGTGAAGGTTTTATTCTGAATTAGTTGGAGAAAATAAGGCTATCTGTTCTTGCTTTCATTTTCTCTTCTCTTCTCAAGTCTAGGTTTAAATTGCGTTAATAAAAGCTATCATTTCTTCACTTAAGCGATGTGAACTGAGGAGTGATCGCTGCATGAGTTGGTGCACAAAGTGGTCCCGACAAGATCTGTCTTTTGAAGCCCAACTTTGAGAGTTAGCTTAATATCTACATTGTTGTATATTGGATGCTAAAATTAGTAAATTTAGTTGAAATTGATTATTATATTACTAAATCTTTATATGTTTGATATTTTTAATTTGACATAAATTGTGCACCTCACTTCTCCCTTCAAGTCCCATGAACCTTGTCATTTTTTTGGCAAGTTTGCTTTTAATAAACAATGGATTTAAGGAAATATGTAATAAACGCCATCTATAATTGCCCACCCATTTTTTAGGCTCCAAATCTCCTGCTTATATACTAAGTTGCTTGGACCCGGGTGCAAATATCCGACACGGATGCGGATCCAAGGGTTGGATTTGGCAAAATTTTAATTTTAAGATTCGGGGTACGGATCTAGGTAGGGATATGTGTCAGTGTTACTGTTATCAAAGGCGAAAAATGCAAAAAAGCTCTAAGGTCCATTGGGACTTTAAGTGCAAAGCATAAATAAAGGGTGGACTTTAATGGAAAAAGGCGCAAAGATTATTAATTATAAGCATGAATGACAAATATATGTACAAAGAAATTGAAAAAAGATTAAGATAAAGTGAAATATCAATTGTTTAGTGTCACCTCTTCAGAAGAGTCTCATTGACAAGGATAAATATGTCTTAGGACCTTTATGACGACACTTAGGACCTTTATGATGACACTGGAGCGCACATAAAGTGAGGCGAAGCTCTCAACACGTTTTGAGCCTCGCTTCAAGGCTTAAGTGCTCCTTTGACAACACTAATATGAGTGCACTGAGATTGGGCTAAAAAATGCAAAATTATAAAAATAGAACGATAAAGATCTTTTGTGGAAAACTTACATATGTTGTAGAATTCAATTTTTCATTCTCCAAGATGAGTGTTAAAAAACATAAATTAATTGTCAAAAAGCAACATGCTAATAATTAATTTAGAATCCCTCTTTTCTATGAGAAAGAAAACATTATAAATAACAAAATTGACCAAGAGAAAAAGCTAAAAAAGATTGAAGCTATGTCATTTCCCATGTCTAAAATCTGTTTTTATTTTTTATTTAGAGAAATCAAAATCTCAATCCTCCCCAAATTTGTCCATCGACTAT
Source organism: Solanum acaule (assembly GCA_036250505.1). Classification (NCBI taxonomy): domain Eukaryota; kingdom Viridiplantae; phylum Streptophyta; class Magnoliopsida; order Solanales; family Solanaceae; genus Solanum; species Solanum acaule. The sequence continues at coordinate 29,440 of JAJOOR010014920.1, forward strand.
GGTCAAAGTATCTGATGTGGGTTTACTGAACCTCACAGGAATCATTCACCCACACCGTGTCCGCGTGTCGTGTCGACAACAAAAATGAAGAGTCCACGGAACTTAGGTAGCTAACGCATGAAATATTGGGGAACTGTTGGGGATGGGCTTGGCCGGAGGAGGTTGAATATAAGGCTTGTGAACTAAATTTTATGCTTTCTTGCTTAGCGGAGTTTTTTCACCGATCATGTTGTGGTCGGTGTAGCAATGGAGTTTGGAAGCTTTGTGTTTGTAGTTTTGTCACCTTAAAAAATATAGAAACACTTGCAATGAAGATAGTGAAGGGAAATAAGTCTTACTGTTAATCTGTTATCATCAAAATTTAGAAAGTTGAGAAGATGCTAAATGCAAAATTGACTTGTGGGTGTGGGCACTTGTGACTTATCTTGTTATATTAGTTGTCCATTTACTCTATTTTTTTTTTTTTTGATGATCAATATTTTCAACCATGGACTTTTTACTGCTATATCTCTTGTATACGATTATGATTACAAAAATCATTTGGAGTTCCCTTCTCTATTTCAAATGTGTCTTTCCATAATAAGTTTTCGACAATTTGACAAACTTTTTTACATTGTGACGTGCAATAAAAGACAACTTTGTTGCCCTTTAATGTCTCTTGTCACATTCTTACAGAAAAATGAGTTTTATATTTTGTATGCTTATAATGTCATCAAAAAAATATTTTGTATGCTTATTGTGTTGGTTACAGTGTCTGCCTGGGCCAATCAAAAGATGCACTATTAGCATCTCGGATATAAATCTAGGTGAGGTTTGTAACCAACTCTTTGCGCTGCACACATCTAAATTTGCTCCCTTCCCTCTCCATGTAGATATCATTAAAGTAAATTGTGCAGTTAGCATTTATTTAGGTAATGTCTTACCATAATGACATATTAAGCATTTGGTTAGGCAATGTTTTACCGTAAAGACCAAATATGTTAACCAACCTTTTTACTGTGCCTGTGGAGGAGGAAGGGCTGCTAAGCATTCTTTTTAAGTAACTGATTTTACAGATTCATTTTTTGCTTAATGAAAGCTACCTCCAGTTCAATGGTGTTTTCTCTTGTTTTGCAATTAATATAGGTACTGCTGATCGGCCTCAATCACAATATAATCGAGCCCCTGCAGGAAGTATTATAGGTGGAAACGGTAGGTCTAGTATAAGTTCAGCCCCATACCAAAGGATGTATGTTGATATGGAAGTCGAAATTCACAACCTTGAGCAGGATGCCTATGGTGCAATCCTTCGAGCTTTCAAAGCACAGTCTGATGCTCTTACATGGGTATAAAACATTTACATTCAGTGTTTTCGTTGTCTATAATTGTATAACATTCTTTTGAGAAGGCACTATGCTTTACCGAATCTGTAATATTCAGGAAAAGGAAAGCTTGATAACAGAACTCAGGAAAGAGCTGAGAGTGTCAGACGATGAGCACAGAGACCTACTGACCAAGGTCAATGCCGATAACCGTATTCATAGTATCAGGGAGTGGAGAAAGACCAATGGAAACCAACCTGTTCATGATCAACTCCCCAGTCCAACAGTTTCTGGATCAAGAAAGAGGCCAAAAATGTCACAATCTGTGATAATGCCACTTG
>JAJOOR010014921.1:0-24182 GCA_036250505.1 Solanum acaule
ATATATTACTATTGGATTGGGTGCCATGTTAGCACTGATACATGTGTAGTTGTGTGTGTTGATCTCTAAAGGACCGGGTTGATATGTTTAACTGCTGGGGTGGTTTCTTGTGTTGACAGAGAGGACGTGTTAAATGTTGTAAGTGATGATAGTGAATTTTGGAAGTTCGGGCTATTTTATAGTGGTGGTTGGAATTGTTTATATTGGTTTGCTAAGTTGGGGCTATTGTTTCACATGTTGTATAATGAGAGTGTGTAAGGTAAGGAGTGATAAGATTAGGAGTCTGGTGCTTGGGAAATTATTATGTTATAGGAGATTAGGCTATGATCTGGTGTGAGTGGAGTTGGCAGCAGAAGATTTAGTTGTATTTGGGCTTCGAGGTAATGACACTTGAGCGAGGCAGTGCGCGGGTGAATTGGGGGGGGGGGGTGATTTCATATTCAAGATGAATGTTTCTTTGGTTATTTTGCATGATATTATGTGGTGGGTTCGGGTCGACAATGATGTCTACCACTCTGTGTTGTTTGTATAAATATTACTCTTGCTATGCCACTAGACATAGTCTGGTTGCAGGATTCAGTGATGTTTCATAGGTGGAGACAATGATGATCTTCAACAACTTCTACTCCCCCTTCCTATGGTGAGTTGTTTTGTATTTTCTTTATACATTGTATCTTTTTAGTCACTCTTATACATGTTTACACTAGTTCCTTTAGAGGAAATTTCAAATAATTATAAGAAAGATGATTCTTATTCTTGAGTTTTCATATTTATTCCAACGTATTAAATAAATTCCTCATCTTTTACTATTTTAGCATTGACCATTTTTAAATTGGGTGGTAAGAGTTCTCCTATCTACTTATTACAGTAGGTGCCCGCACAACCTAGAGGGTTGCATCGTGACAATTAGGTATGAGAGCCCGGGTTATCAGTTTCATAGTGTCCCAAGGATTAGTGTGTTGACGTCCATATTTAATCTTTAGGGAGGTATGAAGTATTCTTGGACACAGTCTCACTTACTCACTCCTTTTGTACGCTCTTCACTTATAGTATAGGTTGAGTCCCATTGGCATCTCTGGATTCCAATGGGTATCTCTATGAAGCAAACTGGATGACGTGGTCACGACTGAAGGGACACAAACAATGAAAGATTGGAACATGGTAGGTTCAATTGGTATTTGGATTTAAGGTCACTTTAATGTATGGATGGTCAGTTAGTGGTCACCCCTGATGCGAATAGATTATAATAAACCTAAATAATTTGTGTGCACTACTTTGTTTAAATTTCTGTGAGATTGTGAGCAAAGAAAAGTTGTAACCTACTTATGTGTGATAAGTGAATGATACGTTGCTATGTGTTTAAATGATCATACATTGGGTGTAGTTTAGTCCTAAATTTTGTAATCATATGGGGTGAGTTCCTATTATGTATTCTGGGTACGATCTCTAGGTCATGTTCAATGCCATGATGCAAAGCATGTATCATACAAGTGTGGGAATGATCTTAGGAAATATTTTATTATTAAAAGTTGTGTTAGAGGATTTGTATGGGAATAGGGAATGTTGCATAATTTCAACTTTTTTGGGTTGAGTTTGCCGAGGTCGCCATAGCAGGACCGGGCTGCTACAACAACCCCCACTATAATGGAAATCTTCTTGCTATAACGACGTGTCAATCGCTATAGCGGGTAGAGGCGAGACAAAACATAAAGCTCTGTTTTCCCTATTTTTGCCTAGTTCTTGAAATGCCTTAAATAACTAATTTCTTATCATACATTTGTGCAACAAACATATAAATATATCCAAAAACAACCTTCGCATTTATATCTGTGATTAAAAGTTAGTATGAGCATTCATGTGCTAACAAAAAAAATTAAAGCAGTAAAGATGTCTTCATGCCCAAACAGGCAAAAATCCAAATCTACTTTAAACATAACCAAAGGGAGGGGAGGAATTAAGTGTCCTGCTCGAATGCAAGGTTCTATAGGGGCCACTCGCCCATCCACACCTAGCTCAGGAATGAGAACTTCACAAATTCCTCTGACTCAAGTGTAGGAAACTCTTATTATGGAGCAACGCATGTAAAGATAACATTTATGGTATTCCATATCCAGCCAATTAGGCGGTATCACACATTGTTCTTCATCTCCTCTCAATTAAGCTGTTAGCAGAGCAACTCATTCACCTCGGCAATGGCAGGTGGGAACATGTTACCGATAGAGGAAAGGCTCCACAAACAGCAACTAAGGCCTCATCCACATGGTTATTGGAAGATGGGTGTTGGGACTGGGAAGGAGGGAAATTTCCCTCATCATCGATATCACCCTCCTAGCCTAAACCTACTGCAACACGACTGCTCCCAACTCCATATACCTTATTCATTTTCCTATAGAGGGTGAGAAGCTTCCTTACTAGTAGGGGATTGAATAGGGGGTCCATCTCATCTATCGGGTATGTATCATCCACGGGTACCCCATCTCATCTGCAAAGCACTAACACTAACTCATGAAAGGCGAGCACTTCTTGCTGCCTTCGTAGAAATCCTTACATTCTCACATTTTTTTTGCCCTCACATTCAACTGGGTCCCTCTAATAGGTACATTCAGCCACTAGGGCATGGGATACGTTACATCAGTAAGATTTCCTAATGGGCGAATCCTCCGGACCACCACTATTATCCATCTTTGTGCCTCAGTAGAGAAGTAGGCACTAGTAGTTCCCTTGTTAGTAAGCCAATATACCTTACCCTAGTATTCGTTGTCGACCAATGAGTTCTGCAACCACCTCATATCTATTACCTTCAACTTGGCCGCTAACCCATCATTAGGAATGTCTGACATCCTTAGAAACTCATTCACTGTCTGAACGTCTACAGAAAATACAACCCCCCCCCCCCAATGCAAAATAAAGTCTAGGGGAATCCCAAAGGACCATTAGAAGAGGAGCAAAGAATTCCCTCACTCAAACTGAGAAGGCAGGTCGAGGAGCCTCAATCATGCTCGAATCAAGTTTCTACCCAAGAACAACCCTTCATCTCCCTCCATTATTTTAGACCCACTTTCGGTCTTTTTCTCCATAATCCTTATGCTCAGAATGTTGTAGTAGCATTTTAAATGAAAGGGAATCCCCATGCTCCAATAATTTCAACAAACAAGAGTAAAATTTCAAATTCTAATATTTAACCCCAAAACCTCTAATCTACCCTATTGAAATTTAGCATGCACTAATTAATATGTATTAATGAAGGCATAAGAGTAGAGACCGTGATTGTTACCTTCATTTCAACATTTGAGGTAAAGTGATTAGACATAGTTTTAGAAGTCACAGAGGGAAATGGGAATGAAACTCATTCCCCTCCCTTATATTTATTGTTGATCCTAGACAAGCCGCTATAGCTGCTGGGTGGCTGCTATAGCAGCATTCTGACTGCGATAGCGGGGTCCATCTTAGTCGGCTAATAAATATTATTATAACCATCGAGTCCATAAATGCCCTCATTTTTTGTTATTCACTGACCCAATATGGAAACATCGATCGCCTCTTATATTCACAATCTCCTTGTCCTTTTTCTCCGTAGACAATGTTGCAGATTTGCACATAGCACAACTATTCTTCATAGCCAACCACTTCTTTACGCATTCCTCGTGGTACTCGTTCCCACAATTAAGAATGCCAATCTTTTCCTTGTCCGTGTAGTCAGTTTGCAAAAACGTGTGTAACATATGAAGGTCATCAAAGTTATCTCAAAGAAATAAGCAATATGAAAAGGAATATAGCTCTACTGAAAGAGAAAATAAATCAAAATTTTACACAAATAATTGAATAGGGGAATAATAGTCATGCAGAATCAATGAGGGATGCCTAATGCCTATTTACTGCTAGAAGCTAACCTCCATAAGCTCACCCTAAGGGTAAATAAGATACAAACCTCAAAGAATGAATAAAATCACAACATAGAGGTCGAGGTGAGATTGTGTCAGGTGGACAACCAAAAAGTTTCTCATTTAAATGATAAAGAAACCTTATAGAGAAACTTTTTGGTTGTCCACCTGGCATATTCTCTCCATGGCCTGTATATTGTGATTTTCTTCCTTCTTTGAAGTTTGCATCTTTTTTAGCTGAAGGGTGAGCTTAGGGAGGTTAGCTTTTAGATCTAAATAGGCATTAGGCATTCTTCATTCCTTCTGCGTGACTATTACTGTCGTATTCAATTATGCGGTGTTCAAATTTTACTTGATTTACTTTTTAGTAGAACTATATTCCTTTTATTATTGCTTATTTGTTTAAGATAGCTCCGAGGACCTTCATTTATACTCGCGTTATTGCAGACTGACTAAAAGAACCAGAAAAAGATTGCATTCTTAACTGTCGGCACGAGTATCATAAAGAGTGTGTAAAGAAGTGTCTGGTTGTGAAGAGTAGTTTTGTTATATCTGAATCTGCAGCATTGTCTACAGAGAAAAAGGACAAGGAGGTTGTGAATACAGGTTGCGATTGATGTTGCCATATTGGGTCAATGAATAACAAAAAAGGAGGGAATTTATGGTCTCGATGTTTATAATAAGATTTTTTTCCTCCCACATAAGTTGGACCCCGCTATATTAAGATGTTGTTATAGTGGCTTGTCGCGGATCAAAAGTGAAGATAAGGGAGGGGAATGGGTTTCATTCTCATTTTCCTCTTTGACTTCCAAAACTTTCTCTAATCAATTTGCCCCGAACGTCGAAATCAGGGAAACACACTCTCTACTTATATGCCTTCATAACGTACAAGGTGCATATTGCTTACTGTGTGGTAAAATTTGATAGAGTAGATTAGAGTTTTGGGTCAAATATTGGAATTTGAAATTTCGCTCTTGTTTGTTGAAATTGTTAGAGCATGGGGATTCCCTTCCATTTACAATGCTACTACAACATTCTGAGTATAAAGATTTTGTAGAAAAGGACCGAAAATGGGTCTAAGATAGAATGAGGAGTTGAAAGGTTGTTCTTGGGTAGAAACTTAGATTTAGGCATAATTTAGGAGTTGGAATGCATGGATTCTTGCATATTTTATAGTAGGTACGTGCTTTAATGTTATATTCTAGGTGTTTTGATGATCCTCACAAATGTAGGGACCCGGTCCCTAGCAGAGTGCACTCGTCCAGATTCAAATGGGGTACAGCTGTAAAGGTGTCATGTCAGGTGGTAGGTGAAAAATGCAGTGTGCTGCAACAATAGGAACAGCGGACGAGGCAGTTTGTTTCAGTGGCTCACAATTGCAGGGACTCAGTCCTTGGCAGAGTTCTCTCATCCAGATTTATAATGGTGTACAGTTAGGGGTGTTCACGGTTTGGATAAAAACCGATCCAAACCAAAAAACCAAAACAAACCAATAAAATAAAATCGATTTTATTTGGGTATGGTTTGGTTTGGTTTTAGATTTTTGAAAATCGGTAGTATTTGGTTTGGTTATGGTTTTATTCAAAAAAACCCAAGAAATAACGAGCCGAACAGATGAATTATATACATATATTTTATTAATATACATACTTAATATATTGTTTTTATAAATAATTTTAAAGATCTTATATATGTTTTCATTAAAATTTCTTTATACTTTACTTATTGAAAGCAAGAATACCCAAGGTGAAAACATTTATCTTATTGATTTCATGTATATGAGTGTCTATGACAATCTTTGTGGGATAGAAAATGTTATTTTCTCTTCCTTCTAGGCCAATATAGTGAATTTTAAAGCTTTATTGATAGTAAATTCAATTATCAAAAGTTAGGTAATTTAAGTCATTCTAACTATTTTTTGTTTTGAATGAATTCTTGTCACTTTTTTCACATTTTGAATGAAATGTTTTTTTTATTTTTGTGTATGGTTAATAACCGAACCAAACCAAACCGAAACCGATAACTACCAAACTGATAAATGTATATTATATTTGATTTGGTTTGGTTTTGACAATTTTAAAACTGATTAAGTTGGTTTGGTTTTAATTTTGACCAATAACCAATCCAAACCGACCCTTGAACACCCCTATGTACAGTTGTAAAGTTGTCCAGTCAGTGGATTGGTGAAGTCGTCAGTGTACTTCACCAATAGAAACGAATGAGGTTGTTTGTCCAATGGACAATAATTCTTTTTGATTGATATAATAAAAATGACAAACAACAAGAAGATTCATTCATTCAAAAGAGGAAGAGAGTTAGCAAGTCTTCTCGAGAACTCACAAAGAACATTGCAAGGGACCTGGTCCTTGCAAGACTGCGTATGTGAAAAGGACAACAAGACAGTTGTCAAAAAAGTTGCCACCTCTGATGTGGTTGGTGCACGTCCTTTTAGGGAACCAGACTCTCAGCCAATGGAGTCGTCTTAAAAAGTTTGTGTTCATTTTATATAGTCTCTTCTCCAAAAACACAAACTCAAGATTTGGCAAACAAAAACTTTGAATTTCTGAAAATTCATAAGCTTAAGAAGAGAAGGCCATCTTCAACAAAAGCTCATACAGCAAGGGACCTGACCAACTGAAGATTTGCTTTATGTACCTGTTGTTGTTCTTGAATGTTTGTATTGAGCTAAACTTGTAGAATTCGTTTCATTCTTGTAAGAAACGTATCAAACTCTTTTGTGTAGTGAGGGTAAGAACATTGTTAGAGTTAACTTTGTGTCTTACGGTAAAAGTCTATATTAATCAATGAGGGTTAATATAGTGAGCAATGGATGCATTGCTTAGGCTCAATAAGTAATAGGTGTATTAGTGTTGAGAATAAGAGTTTAATATCATTGTTGGTTGTAATATGTGTTTCACTTTTGCTTGAGATGATTAGTAAAAATAGTTGAAAATCTTGTGTGACAGGTCGTGTTTTACTCCCTTGAACAAGGAGGTTTCCACGTAAAACTCGTGTGCCTGTTTTACGTTGGGCTATTTATTTTCTGAAATTTTATTCTGTCGGGGACCTGGTCCTGTGATCACTGGTAGACGCGTATATTCCAATATTTAAAAATACTGATAAGTAGTAAAATCATTTCAAGCGGGATTTTTGGGCCAAGGGGTGCGATTGACGCATCCCTTGCAGGTTGAAGATGATGAAGGTCGATATAAAGGCTTTGCTTTCCGCTATAGCAAAGAAAACTATAGCAGAAAAATTCTCGATAGGCTCTCTTTCTGGACAAATCTTTTGTTAGGATATTTTATGATTTCTAACTTGATAGTCGTGCATTTGCAAATTCATAACTCAAATGGTTGCCAATCAGAAACAACCTTCTCCTTACGTGAGATTTCCTGACAAAGTTAGTCGGGAACAATTCATCGAATACCGTACTATGGGATTTTGTTACGTGAGGTCCTTCCATATGTGAGGTGTCGAGGAGAAGGCGCCAGCTTTTACCACCAAATTCAGTAGTTTGGCTAGGGTCCCTTTGTTGAGGCTCCCCAGTCTGCCCTCTTAGGCTAGGTGAGGGAGTTCTTTGCTCTTATCTCGATGGTCCTTTGGGATTCCCCTCAGCCTTTCTTTTACATTCGAATGGTGCAAGTTATGTGGATGTTCAAATGGTTAATGAGGTTCTAAAGGTGTCGAACATTCCTAATGATGAGCTCGAAGCCAGGCTAAAGGAAATGGATATGAAGTGGTTGTGGGACTCACTAGTCGACGATGAGTAACAGGGTAAGGTATATTGGCCCACTACCAAGGGAACTACTAGTGCCACTTCTCTCTAGAGGCATGGAGGTGGCTGACACTGGTGGGCCTAAGGATTTGGCCATTAGGCAACCTTATTGATGTAACTTATCTCCGGGCCTAATGGTCATCTATGCATGTTAGAGGGACTCAATTGAATATGGGGGGGGGGGGGTACAAAAGGTGTCTGAGTGGAAGGATTTCTATAAAGGCAGCAAGAAAGGCTTCTTCCTTCCTGAGTTGGTGTCCATTCTTTGCAGATGAGTTGGGGTACCAAAGGATAATACTGACAGATAAACGAGATGGACCCCCCGTTCAATCCCCTACTGGTGAGGAAGTTGCTTACCCCGTAGCAGAAAAGTAAGAGGGTAGATAGAGATGGGAGTAGTCATGTTGCAGTAAGTCCAGGTGAGATTGTAGTGAATAACAAAAAAAGGCGGGCATTCCTTCAATTCTTTTCATGGACGAATTGACTTATGGTCTGGATGCAAGGGTGGCAGCTATTATTGTGAGAATTGTTACAAAAATAATGGATACTACGGGAACTGTTGTGTGCACAATTCACAAACAAAATATTGATACTTTTGAAGAATTTGATAAGGTGAAACCTTGTGAACGAAAATGTCTCTTAGAAATACAACCCCTCTCTATCTTATATGTTCTTTTATGTTGTGGATCAGCTACTTCTTATAAAAAGAGGAGGACGACTAATTCTTAGAAAATTATTGAATATTTTGAGGTACTCTATGAAACCACTTAAGAACCACCTCATTTTGTCCCTTGAACGAGTGAAAGACTAAATACCAATTCCAACAGTTCCTAAAATTAAAGAGAAATGCAATCCAACCACATGGAACTGAGCTTGCTTAATACAATTCAGCATCTTCATATCAGTAAGTCAAAATGAGCACACTGCTAAACGTATTTGCCACATTTTCAGAAATGTAATATCTAACACGATATATGTGGTTGTACGCAGGCGAACACAGTACTCTCAGTCAGCATTGGGACAGTACAAATACTGCTTATGGAAAGAATGGTGGGCTTCTTTCACTTGGCTGCAGCACTCATGGTTGGAACAATTTTCGAAAAGTTGGCAGTAAAAGGTCTGTTTCTACTTTATAGCTAACAGATAGAAACTTTTAGAAACAAAAACAACAACAACATAATCCCACAAGTGAGGTATGGAGAGGTAGAGTGTACGCAGACCTTACCCCTACCTCATGGAATTAGAGAGGCTATTAGAAAGGCAACTAATTTACATCTTTATATTGTTTTTGTGGTACAGAGAAACTAGCAGTGATTTAACGACAATTATTGGAGCAATGTACACAGTTGTTCTATTTGTTGGAATAGACAATTGTTCAACTGTACAGGCAATATTTGTAGTCGTTGGAAGAACCGTCTTTTGTTAAGAAAAAGCTGATGGGATGTACTCAGCATTACCATATGCTATGGCACAGGTAACCTTTATTTATAAATTATCCTCTATTACCTTATTGAATTTCACAAATTGATTTCTCTTATTTGGATTGCAGGTCATTTCTGGAATACCTTACATTATTATCCAAACTACATACTACACTCTTATAGTGTACACAATGGTTGGCTTTGAGTTGATATTAGCTAAATTTTTCTGGTTCTACCTTGTGACCTTCTTCTCCTTTCTATATTTTACGTACTTCGGAATGATGATTATTGCTATCACGTCAAACCACAATGTAGCTTCAATCTTCGCTGCAACTTTCTTCTCGCTTTTCAATCTCTTATCATGTTTCTTCATCCCTAGTCCAGTAAGTTTACTCTTTCACACAATTAGTTCAAAATATCATGAACCTTACCACAATACTAATTCTTTTTGTTAACATTTCAAAGAATTCCAAAGTAGTGGATTTGGTATTACAATTAGAACATCACGAGTTTGTTTGTTCAAACATCAGTTAGTAGTTTAGTCTTATTAGGATACTACATTAGTTAGTTCAACAGTTTTATTTATTTAGATTACTTTAGTTCAGTTCGTTTAGGAGTCTTATAACTTTCTCTGTAACTCTATTTAATACCTTGAGATAAGACACAAGCATCCCTAGACTATGACCGAAATCCCAGAGACACGCTTATACTTAACTAGAGTACTAGTACCCCCTAAACTAATTTAAAATGGAACAAATACACCATAAATATTGACGTCGCATAGAGAGTATGCTCAATCTATTGAAGGCAAGTGATGAGTGAACAAATTAGACACATGCCATTTTTTAATTGGTAACTTTACAACTAGTTAGTACACATATTTATTGATATTAAAACTTATATATATTTATTTATTTTCATTTCTTTCTTTGTAAATTTTTGTTTTAATTTTTTTCTCACTTTAAACTTTTTATTTTTTTTCTTTCATTAATTTTTTATCTTTTCTCTTTTAATTATTTTTTAAAAAAATTATGTGTATTTTGTAAAAAATATAAAATAAAGTGTCCTTTAATTTTAACGTTTTTTTATGTTTTATTTGATTTTCTTCACTTATTTTAAAATTCATTCGAAATTAAATTATTTTAAATAAGAGATATTTGGAATTAAATTTGAAATCAAATCAAAGGGAAAGACAAAGAAAATAAAAAGAGTAAATAAAATCAATAGGAAAATAAAAGAGAAAAATAATGAATGTAGGTAAAAAAAAAAGTTTAAATACAAGGCAAAAGAATATGTTTATTAATTAATTTAAATACAAGGTAAAGAAAATAAGAATATTTTTAAAACCAATATTAAAAATTAAAATTAAAATTGAAAAAAAAAAAGAAAGACTAAAAATAATATTACACACTTGGCAGGCGTGTGTGTACAAACACAACCAACTTGGGTGGTTGAAGGTGTCACGTTAGCACAAAAGGTGCACAAAAGTACAAAAAAAAATGACTTGGGGGGGAGGGGGGGTGGAGGGAGGATCTACTAGGACCCTAGTTAACTTTAGGTGTGTTTACTAAAATTTCGGTCATAGTCTAGGGGGTACTTGTGCCTTATACCTTATTGCCTTCAATAATAAAATATACTCTTTCGGCATATATTCAATCTTTATATGGTATCAGGGCTCTTCACGCTCTAACAAGTACGATCCAATTTTTTTCTCCTCCTCACGCAGATCAGTAACAATGACCAATTAGAATGGCAACAATTCCAGAGTTGTCAATGTTAATAACATGATGGGGTACCAACATTATCATTCAATTCAATCCCGCGTCCCAATTACCTATCAAACTAAGCGGTGGTCACAACTTCGCCACTTGGAAAGCCCAATTTTCCATGTTTATGTATGGCTACAACCTCATTGGCCATCTCGATGGAACCACTCCGTCCCCAATCACACGATTACCATCGGCACAAATATATCTCTGAATTATACTTTCTTACTTGGTTCCATCATGACCAACTCATCAAGAGTGCCCTCATATCTTCTGTCGAACCCACTATTATCTCTATTGTTGTTGCCGTTGACTCAGCTAAATCATCTTGGGATGCTTTGCATACCACTTACGCAAAAAGATCTCAAACCCGAGTCTTGAGTTTACATAATTAGCTTGCTCGTATCACTAAGGGCTCTCGCTCCATCACTGAATATTTTCACACTATTAGGTTCTTTTCGCATAAGTTAGCCACTGTTGGTGATCCTGTGTCCAATCCTAAACACATCGTCAAAATATTCAGTGGTCTAGGTTCTGAATTTCATGTGATCTCTATTTCAATTCATGCACGCGATACGTTTATCTGTTATGAGGAACTATTTGAAAAGCTACTAGACTACAAACTTTTCCTTCGCTACAAGGATGCTAAGAAACTGCCTAGTACCATCACTGTTGCACTTGCTGCTCCAACCAAATTCAACTCCAACAATCGCAACAATCGCATATAGACCAACAACTCTCTACAATGGCGCCAGAATTTTCTTCAAATCACTCCACCACAATGACAGTCCAATTCAAATCCAAATGGTGTTACTCGATGTCAACTATGTAACAGGATTTGCCACAGCGCCAAGGTTTGCCGCTCGAAGTCTCATAATCACTTTGAAGCCAAAGTCAACTAACCCCTGGATAGTTGACTCAAGAGTCACCCATCACATCACAACAGAGTCGCCAACCTACAGTCATACTATGGTAACAAGAATTTTTCCATGGGTGATCGTAACAAAATTCCCATTTTACACATTGGTTCTACTAAATTAAATGCATCAAATAATGTTTTTAAGCTAACCTACACAATATGTGCCCCTTCCATTAAACGCAAGCTTCTCTCTGTTTCTAAATTATGTCAAGACAATCTTAAGTCTATTGAATATTTTCCTTTTGACTTTGTTGTGAAGGATTTGAAAACACGAAAATCACTAGTGCACAGTCGAACCAACAATGGACTACATAAGTGGCTTGTTTCACATCCCTAAGCTCACATGATTTCCACATCCAGTCCTCTCACTACTTCACACCAACGTCTTGGTCATGCTAACTCTAAAGTTATTAGGTTTATTATTAATAAATTCTTGCTACTGTTTCATGGGTGAAACAAAAAATTTCATTGTAATTCGTGTTCGTCTAATAAAGCCCATCGACATCCGTTTACCCAATTATCATTGTGTATCTCTAAACCACTTCAAAGTATTTTCAGTGATTTATGGAGGCTATCAACGGTTTTATCTCTTTACAAGAAGTTGTATTTTTGTTGACCAATATACGAAATACACTTGGCTCTACACACTAACAAAGAAAAAAGACGTTAAAAAAATCTTTCAAAAATTTCACCCTATAATGGAAAAATATTTTGACACCAAATCTTTATCATTGTACACTGATGGAGGAGGTGAGTATAAAAGTCTTGACTTCTATCTTTCTCTTCACACCATTCAATACCTCCCCACCCCACCTTATACACCTCAACGAATTACACTTGCAGAACGACGACATTGCTATATCGTCGAAACTGCAAGAACATCATTACATAAGGCATCCCTCCCACCCCGATTTTGGTCTTTTGCATGCCATCCTCATCAATCGTCTTCCAACCTCTCACCTAGATAACCAATCCATATTCCAAAGATTACTTAGAAAATCACATGATTATAACTCCCTATGGGTTTTTGGTTGTTTATGCTATCCATGTCTTAAACCATACACCAAAAATAAACTTGAATCAAAATGTACCCGATGTGTCTATCTCAGATTCTCATTATCTTATCGATGTCACCAATGTTTTGACCCAGTTTCTGCAAAGGTACAGTATCCCGAGATGTGCGATTTGTTAAGGATATTCTTCAATTTAAAACATTGTTCTCCAATACTGCCATTAAATCAGCTCACCTGGGATGGGCAAAAACCACAATGTCAATTTTTTTGGACCACACACCCAAACTTCTCCTAGTTACAGATCTGTCAACTCAATTAGAAATAGCAGTAATCACAATAAAAAAACTCCCCATCACCATATATTTCCTCTCCATCCAAGCCCCAAGACAACTCAAACTCACAATCCTTATCTGGCAATGCATCAGCAGCAGACACATCAACTTCACCTCTTGCAACTTCTCCCTCTCCAGGTAAATTTCTATCTTCCTCATCTTCAATAATTCCCCCTTCCCAGAAACCCTCTTCTATATCTACTGCCCAGCATCTACCACCATCACATCTCTCTACAAATTCACAAACGTTGATCCCTACAAACACACTTAGCAGCTTGTCTCCTCTCCTTGTCTATCGATGTAAAAACACCAAACCCCCAACACCCATGACTCCTCAACCAGCCTGTCATATCCTCGATTTGGAACTTGCTCCTTCACCGCCTCACTACCTTTCTCCTCCTACCCATGTTGTCACTCAATCCCAAAACAATAGCACAAAACCCAAAAAAAAAAAATTATTACCTAGCCAAATTGAACCCCACGTCCCACCCAGTACTATCAAACAAGCATAAAAACATCATGCGTGGTGTTATGCAATGAAACATGAATTTGATGCTTTCATTAAAAATCATACTTGGGAACTTATTCCTCCTGGCCTGACTAAAAATATTGTATCCTGCAAGTGGTTTTTCAGGATCAAGAGAAATGTAGATAGGTCCATCGACAGATACAAAGTGCGCCTGGTTGCAAAAGGTTTTTTTAAGAGTTCGGGCATTAATTTTTATGCAACATTCAGCCAATCATCAAGCCCACCATAATTTGATCATCCTCTTTATGGCACTTCGTCACAACTGGACCTTCGCCAGCTTGATGTCAATAATGTCTTCCTCCAAGCCAACCTGGAAGAGGAAGTGTACATGGTACAACCTCTGGGTTTTACTAGGGATGAAAAACCAACGCATATATGTCAACTACGAAAGGATATCTATGGCTTGAAATAGGCTCCTCGGGCGTGGTACAATGACCTAACGGGTTATCTTTCATCCATAGGCTTTGTTAAGATGTTATATGATGCCTCGCTACTTGCCAGACATGGTGAAGGTGACACCTTGTTTATCCTATCCTATGTAGATGATATTATTATCACTGGGAGCAATAATTTAAGTGTCAATCAGGTTATTACTTCCCTTGCTTCTAAGTTCTCTATTAAAGATTTAGGTAATCTTCACTACTTTCTTAGTGTTGAAGTGATACGCAGCTCTAACTGTTTAATTCTCACCAAAGTAAATTATGTGAATGAAATTTTAAATGATGAACTAATGACCGACTGCAAAAGTGTTAACATGTCAATGAGTGCATCTGATTTACTCACCTTGTCTGATGGAACTTACTTGACTAATACTGCACGTTATTGTTGAGTCTTGGGTAGGCTTCAATACCTATCTTTCATTAGAACAGATATAGCTTATGCCGTGAAGAAGTTGTCTCAATTCATGCAAGCACCATCAGACCTTCATTGGAAGGCTATAAATTGTGTTCTTTGATACTTGTGTGGTACCATTCAACTCAGCCTACGTGTTACTCCCATTGATGAATTCAATCTATATGTGTACTCTAATGCAAATTGGGGTGGGGGCATCGTTGATAGAGTTTCTACATCTTGTTAAATCTTGTTTCTTGGTCACAATCCGATAAGCTGGTCTGTAAAGAAGCAAAATACTATCTCACACTCTTCCACTAGGTCTGAATATATGGCAGTGGCTAAAGCACTTTCTGAAACCTCATGGGTCACCTATCTCCTAAATGCGCTGCAATTTCGAGTACATCACTTACCCAAAATTTATTGTGACAATCTTAGAGCCACGTTCTTGAGCAAGATTCGCGTCCTCCATAGTTGTGTGAAGCAGGTTGCCGTGGACTTTCACTTTGTTTATTAGCTTCTAGCACTAAATAGGAATTAGGCATCCTTCATTCCTTCTGCATGACTACTACTCCCCTATAAAATTATGTGGTGTTAACATTTTCCTTTATTTGCTTTTCAGTAGAGCTATATTCATTTTCTTGTTGCTTATTTCTTTGAGATAGCTCTGATGACATTCATATGTCACACGCGTTATTGCAGACTAACTACAAGGACGAAGAAAATATTGGCATTCTTTATTGTGGGCCCGAGCATCAGGAAGAATGTGTAAAGAAATGGATAACTGTGAAGAATAGTTGTGCTATATGTTGACACCCAATTTTGACCCTCCACAATATAAATTAATCATCGAGCTTCTTCAATTTCAAACGATTTAAAGTAATTAGTTTTATAAAAATTTCAAAAAAATAAAAATAAAAATAAAATAAATATAGTTTGCAAGTCATTTTAAATAGTTTCGTCACTTTGTAAATGATATATATGTTTTATATAATTATGTGTATAATTAATGTATTTTTTGAACATTCAAAAATCATCTCAAAAACATTTTTTATTTTAAATATTTTATTAGTGATGGTTGTAATTTTGAATTAATGAGTCTTATGAAATTCAAAATACTTGCAAGTTATTTTAAAAAAGTAATTTTGTCTTTTTGTAATAATTTTAAATAATGAATACGTATATTTCTACAATCACATTATTTTATAAATATTTGAAAATCATCAAAAAAGATTTTACAATTTTTAGTTAAGTATTTTGTTAATTTAGTTTGGTTTAAATTATGGTTTTAATTTTGAGTCATTTAAGTTTAATTAAGTTTATTAGTTTATTTCGTTGAAATTAAGAAGCTCGCTAATCAATTAATATGAATTCATTTTATTTAATGGTTAGCCGAATTGACCCAAATTAATCCAAAATTGCTACATCTTTAAGCAATTAGTCCAAATTTTAAGCTCAAAATTAACTACACTTTCGCTCCATTTTTGAATCCATTACTTTCAGCCAAATATTGGCCCAATACAATTCAAATCAGGCCCATTTCTTAACTCCCATTCAATTCCCAGCCCAACCCCAATTCATTTTCCAGCAACAATAACCCAAAATCACTAAATGACCCATCAGCCTCAATCCAACACACACACAACAACAATATACATACATACACATACCGACCCGACCCCAGTACGCGTCTTCTTCTTCTTCCAGACGCAAACCCAGAAATCCAGCGAAAAATCCCAACTACTCTGCGAACCCATAACCCTCACCTGCAGCGTCCAACCACCCTCACATCCCTTTTTCTCTTTTTTTTGGGATTTTCTGAATCCCTTCACTGTTGCCTCGAAAAGAAACGGGCAGATTCAAAATTCAAACGGATTTTACCCCCTAAATCGTCCATCTTTCCCTATAAATAGTTCTCTCCCTCAGTGATTAGAGGGAGGGGAAAAAAAGATTGGATTTTGAGGTCATATACGAAAAATAGCTTATAAGGTTTTGAGTTTTGGTTCTGAGCTTGTCTGTTCATATTCGAAGTTCGTGGTGGAAGTTCTTCGTGGTTAAGTTCGTTGTCCTCAGTTCGCTTCCCCTCACGAGGTAATATTCACCTCAGTCCAGGTCTCTCTTATTTTCAGCGTATTGATTATTTTCTTTTGAGTGTTTGAGGTGTTCAATTATTGGTATTTACAGAATATTAATGCTTACTTTTGACCGCAAATCGGTAGTGTAACCTGCCTGTTACTCGAATGTTGTTGTTAGGTTTCTTGATGATTTTGTTTTGGTTTGTTCCTGTTGAGGTTTCCTCATTTTATTGTTAGTCTCATAATGTTGCCTACGAGTATTGTTTTAGTTTTGAAGTTGTTAAATATGGTTTGCTTGTTTTCTCAATCTGAGAGTATTGTTTTAGTTTTGAAGTTGTTAATATAGTTTGCTTGTTTTCTCAATTTGATATGTGAGGAGGTCTTTGATTATTTCAGTTAGCATAAACCGTGTGAGTAGATAAGTGTACTGTTTTATCTCCCTTCTTATGGCGTCTGTACATTCCACGTTCAAAACAAAATATTTTAGTCCATTTGTTAATCATTTGCATCTCTAAAATCTTGCTTATGATAATGTCAGTTTGTATATTCTTTGTTTTCGGTCATGCCGAGTTAGCTTGTGATGGGTTCGTCAAGCTAAAGTGAGTAAAAAAAAAAAAGAAATATGCCAAATAGCTGTTTAGATCAAGTTACTTGAGTTTGATTTCATTTGTGTTGTTTAATTTGTTTCCTATTAACACTCCTTCTGTTCCGATAAGGTTCTGTTTGTATATTATAGCATCTTCACTCATAAATTATGCTAAAATTGAATCTTGTCATCTGCCCTCAAGTTGGATTAGATTGTCCATTGCTATTGAGTCTTTGTTTCTTTTAAATATCTCTTACCTTTAAATGTTGGAATTCATTAAAATTATCTTCCAATATTATTCCATTAATGCCTAAGAAAAGACCATGTAAGTTTGCTGTAATGTAGTTGACCTTGTTGTATTGGAATCTTCTTAGTTGTTGTTGATTTCATTCTATATATTTTTTTGGCTTTATCTATAATTTCTTTCACATTTACAGATGGCTTTATGAATTGTCAGTTTGAATTCAATTGTATTTCATTGCATTGCCTTTTGTTGTAGATAAAGATTCTTATTTGACGCATATGATCCATATCTTAAATTTGCATATTATTTGACGAATCTGCATCTGCTCCTGTCTCTTCAAAATAATGTGTATGTTTATCTCCGTCATGAGTAAATCATTTAATCATGTATTTGTTGAAAATTTCATCTCTTGTTCTAATTCTTTTCTTTCTCTTTGTATGTGAATCCCCTTCGAGTCCATGGTGGATTTATCTACCATGCATTTCCGAGTTGTGCCATAAAGGCTCGATCTTTGCTTTCCCTATTTCTCGAGTCAACCCCCCTATGTATTTGGAAGCCGTTACAGATCCCGAAGGCCCAACGTAGATTTGGAAATTAGTTCATAAATGAAATGGGCTGCATACATATTGTATACAGAAGTATACACTCATTATACAACGATATACAACTCAAAAATGCAAAATTCGAAAGAGCTGATATACATGCCGATATACAATCGATGTAACGGGATTGGGTTAAAACCCAAAAACTTGCAGCGAAGTGGCCCAAAAGGGGTCCCAATTTCATTATCTCTTTTACTCTCTTAATTGTTTTGATTATGTCTAACTAATTTTATTTAACTCATAACTTTAAAATTGTTAGTTAACTCAATTAAATCCCCAATAGATGAACTATATTCTTTATGTTAAGATTTTATGAAATTTTATCAACTCTGGTATTTTTTACATATTTAAATATTGTTTTTAGTTAAAACTTTCATTTGTCTTTAATTAGTTTAAAATGATTCCTTGGTTTATCGACTAAATTAGTTCAAATTATTATGAGTCAAATAAATTTTAATTAATCTAGTTTGTTAAAATTCTAATCACTTGTCTCTAATTCAAATCTAACAAGTTAGGTCCCCTTTTTTTTTTCTTGAAAAAATAAAAAATAAAAATAAAATGTGTCATTTATTTAATTATTTTCTCAAGTTAATCAAACATCGTAAGTTATTTTATTTTTTTATGCTAAATCATTATTTTCCTAAAAATAGTCAAATATATTTTAGTCAAGTCGTAGGTCAACCGTATGTTAGCGGGCACTTTGAATGCTTAAATCCTTCTCGAAGTGTAAATTGAACCCCGAATTTCCTTTGGTATTTTCAAATGATTTTTTCTGTTTAAATCTTTGAAAATTTTAAGTTTTCTTAGTTTCTTTAAAAAATTAAGTGGCGATTCTTTTCTAAGTATTTTTCTCAAATTGTTTTATATTTAGAATATTTCAAAAAGTGATTTTTCTAAAGGATAGAAAAATTATGGCATAACATATTGCACTCTCTTTGAAAGAGTGAAGACAAAAAATAAATATTAAAATTTTACTTTTAATAATTTTTCATAAATATAATCTTTTTTCCTTCTTTTCTTATTTGTTTCTACTTCTAATTATTTGCTTTCTTCTCCTCCATAGTAACTTTGTAGAGATCAATGACAACCATCAAATTACACCACCTCTCACCATTTTGAAATTACTGTCACAACTATGTTAATCGATACACCACAAATCACAAATAATAATCCACAATCAGGAACTATGGACCCAATTTTTTTAAAATTAAAACAAATTTAAACTTAATACAATGACAATCAACTAATTTTCTTTAATAAACTTTCAAAATTAATCAATTGTAGCATATTGTGTGTTTTTTTGTTTTTCAAAATTATCGTATTAGACTTGCTATGAAGATTTACTTCACTAAACATAAATTGATGGTGTAAAAGGTGTTATACTTATCTAATTTGATGAAATAAAAAATCATATAGAATTAAACTCTTATGATATGGTTAAATTGATCTTTTTGTTTTAATGATTAATTTTACTATTTATTTATGAAGAAGAAATATATTTAAATCTTATTCTTACAAAAGAATGGGCTGGAAACAACACTATGATTTTCAGGCCCATGTGATAACTACTACTCTGAGATTTGACTGTGGACTTAAAAGAACATTTATAGACGCTTTACGTTCAATTATGACGGATACGCTTACATTTATTATTTTGTCAGCACAGAGTAAATCGATGCGTATATCCTTGATATCTTTATTGCTTCTCTCTAGGAAAAGAAGTTTAGACCTATGGATCTTCTACATCCAAGTGACTTTCTAAAAGAAAAAATTATAATGGTGATGTCTGAACCAATTTGTGTGCATCTCAACTATTTGCACGAGATATCTATCACCTTCTACCTACAACAAATATCAAATAACTCTATCTATTGAGACTAGAATAAATGAGAATTTTGTTTGCACTTCTAAAGGCTTACTTTAGACCTAGGGTAGAAGTTAGCTCTGACATCTTGTTTTGATTTACTCATTTTAAGTGTTTTTAAGTTAAAATAGTTTTTAAACACTTTTCGAGTGTTTGAGTAAAGTTAAAAGTGTTTATAAGCACTTAATTTTAAGCTACAATGACAAAAATAAATCAAAAGTCATAAATTAAAATTTCTAACTTATGAATTTCGACTTATTAGTCAAAAATGAAAAGACAATCCAAACAGACTCTTAAAGTTGGAAATTTCATTTTAACTTCTATAGCCTAACGTTAGACCCGGGGCGAAAGTTAGCTCTCACATAGTTAAGTTTGGTTATTTCATTTTAATTTCTAAAGCCTAATTTTAGACCTTGAGCGGAAATTAGCTCTCACATAGCTAAGTTTGGTTATTTCATTTTAACTTCTAAAGCCTAATTTTAGATCTTGGGTGGAAGTTAGCTCTATCATAACTAAATTTGAAAATTTCATTTAAATTTCTAAAGCCTAATTTTAGATCTGGGGCCAAAGTTAGCTCTGATAGTAATTAAACTTCGGCTCCAGATCTAACTTTAAATCGTCACATTTGAAAGTAACTAAACGTAATTTTTAGAAACAAGATATTATTTAAATAGTTCTATGGTATATCCCTTTATTTCTTGTTTAAAAATCAGGTTGTAGAATTCATTTTTAATTCACTGTAAATTTTTTTAAAAAAATTGGCTATAAATTTCATGGCCTGATTTGTTCATACCTAACCAAAAATTGTCGCTAAATATAACCAACAACAAATTTTGTTATTTAGATGTCAAACCAAGCATATATCAGAAAGCCAACTCATCTATTGGCACAACTTAATATACAATCATAATTCGGGAGAATGTTTCGCGTCATTCAACTATGAATGATTCTTTCACAAAGTCATTTAATTTTTTTTATAACTTAAAAGTCATTTAACTATAATTAATTATCTTCGAAAGTCACTCAATTAAGAGTAATTTTCTTAAAAGTTCACCCAACTAATATGATAATTTCAACTCCTTGAAGTTTATAATATGAAGACATAATTTGCTACTCTAATTTTTCTCATATAATTAAGAAATATTGGAATTTTTCATTATTGACTCAATAATGTTCAAAGGTTGGCATAGACTAATAATTACCTAATTATAAGCTAATTTCATCATTCCCTACTAATATATATATATATATATATATATTTAAATTTTTTTCTTTCGTTTTAATTTGCTTGTCATACTTTTTAATTTTTTATACTTTTAAAATATATGTAAAAAATACTATAAATCATGATTATTGACAACTTAAAATATTTTTTTAAAAAACATATAAATGATTCAATTGCTTATAAAAAAATTGATTGATTCATAAAATAAATTTAGTTGTGTCACATGAAATGGGATAAAATAAGTGTCACGTATTATTCAATTTGGAAACTACATAATAAAAAAAGTATGGTAAATCTCAATGACCATGAGACAACTACATATATATTCAATTTTTTTCTTCCGTTTTAATTTGTTTGCCTTATTTTTTAATTTTTTATATATTTAAAAATTGCGTAAAAAATACTATAAATCATGATAATTGAGAACATAAAGTATTTTTAAAAAACATATAAATAGTTCGATTTCTTTTTTAAAAAAATTCGATTGATTCATAAAATTAGTCTATCTGTGTCACATAAAATGGGACAAAATAAGTAACATGTATTATTTAATTTGGAAACTACATAAAAAGTACTGTAAATTTCAATAATTAACAACATTTGATTGACTCTTGAAATTCTATTTGTGCTACATACATTGGGACAACAAAGTAACATATATTATTTAAAAATTACGTAAGTACTATAAATTACAATCATTAACAACTTAAAATATTTAAAAGTTAAATTTAAAATTTAATTGACTCTCTAAATTCTATCTATGTCACATAAAGTGAGACAAAAAAATAACTGATATTGAGTCGTGCTAGTACGGACACTTGTGTCTAGTTATAATATACACAACTAACTAACTAATAGACTTGTTTGTTTTTGTATTTATTAGTACTTTATTTAAATATATGTTTTACTAATGGCTATTAAAATTTATTTTATTATATTATATAACATTATTAATTTTATTGGACTGCATGGATCAATAAAATAGTTAAAATAGGGACCTTTTTATTTCTTAAAATGTTAGCTTAAAATAAAAATTTCATCTCAATAAAATCTAATGAATTTTTTTTTATTTAAAATGGGGACGTACATCCATTTTTCTTTTTATTACATATAGCGAAGTACTATTATAAAGAATATATAATATAAAATTTAAGATTTTCATGAAAAATATGATTTTATAGTGAACTGTATCCTATAATAACTAATAATGTTTTCGACATCTTTAGTTTTGAACGCGCTTTCACCCTTCAGTTTCACGTGAAGATCTTACTCTATAGAGCTTTTGATTTAATCATTGCTAATATACTGGTTAATTCCTTGACTTATATGGACACGTGAATTGACAGACAATCTTCTAATTTTTATTTTTATTTTATTTTTTAATAAAAAAAGATTAACCCACACAATTAGAGTAGAGTCCGGAAAAGGGCAACGATTTTTTTTCGAAAATTTTAAAAGGGCAACTCAATTAATTATGAAATCAAAAGGGCAACAATTTGTAATGACGTCTAAATCAGGTTTTCTAAAACAAGGCCCAAAATCCTATGAGCCTTACAAGGCACAACAACCTTTTAGCCTTGTAAGGCTCAGCCGCCCATGAGCCTTACAAGGCGCAAGCTTGTCAGCGCCTTGCAGGTTGTTTTTTTAAAAAAAAAGATTTGCATTTTATTTTCTTGTTTGTTATAAGTCTAATAATAATAATAATACATAGTTGTTGATATGATGCATATAAAACTAAACGTTTTGAAAAAAAACTATATATATAAAAATAAAAAACTAAACGTTTTGAAAATAAAATAAAATAAAAAAATTAAAAACTCACAAGGCTACTTACCCCTTGAGCCTTGTAAGTTCTTACACATTTACACATTTTCACTTTCACGTGAAACTTCAGTGTTGAATCAAATCAACACTGTAATTTTGCGTGATTTATTTTTACAGTGTTGAATTAAATCAATAATGTACAAGTTTCACGCGGTATATGTTTCAACGAAAATAAAAAATAAAATACTTCAATTAGTAGTCAAAAACTATTAGATAAAGTGATAAAAAAAATAGTTAAAAAATACTATATTAAAATAACAAACAAACAAAATTAAAAAAATTTAATTAAAAACTATACATTATAAAAATCAAAAACTAAAAGTTTTGAAAAAAATATATAAATAGTTTTTATATGTATATTTTTTTTCAAAACGTTTAGTTTTTTATTTTTATATGTATAGTTTTTTTTCCAAAACATTTAGTTTTATATGCATCATATCAACAACTGTGTATTATTATTATTATTAGACTTATAACAAACAAGAAAATAAAACGCAATTTTTTAATAAAAAAACAGCCTGCAAGGCGCTGACAACCTTGCGCCTTGTAAGGCTCATGGTCGGCTGAGCCTTACAAGGCTAAAAGGCTGCTGCGCCTTGTAAGGCTCATAGGATTTCGCGCCTCGTTTTAGAAAATTTGATTTAGACGCCTTTACAAATTGTTACCCTTTTGGTTTCATAATTAATTGAGTTGCCCTTTTAGAATTTTCAAAAAAATTTGTTGCCCTTTTGATTCCGGGCTCATTAGAGTGCCAGAGTGGTTAATTTAATTTATTGGAATTTAGTCAACCAATATAATGCACTATTACTACTTATCAAAACGCAGCAATTGACGATCCAATTACAAGCCCTAAAGTGAGCATCAATGGCGGAGAAGAAAAACAGAACTTGTTTACTTGAATAAAACTTCTCAAATGAAAGTGTATGAGTACATGTGCATTTTATACTGCACTTAGCAATCTAACAAACTAGTAACTAACTACTGCCAGCTGTAACTAATCAGGCTAACAATCACTAAGGCTAACTAACATAACTGACCAATAAGTATAAATGCATGTTAATAATATTCATTCTCAATACACCCCCTCAAGTAGGATGTGAGGCCTTCACAGCCAACTTGGACATGATGCTACTTTGCTTAACGCCAGTCAGTGCTTTAGTGAGTAGGTCAGCCAATTGCTCTGTGGTGACAACATGATGCAGGGAGATAAGACCATCCCGAAGCTTATTGCGAACAAAATGACAATCAACCTCTATGTGTTTGGTCCGTTCATGAAAAACTGGGTTTTTCGCAAT
>JAJOOR010014922.1:0-13027 GCA_036250505.1 Solanum acaule
GTGGGAGCTTATTGCTGGTCTTTGTGTATGGACGATGCGTATAAGTTAGTTGATGAGATGAGGAGATGTAAGATTGGTCCAAATACCCGAACTTATGATATCATTCTTCACCATCTTATAAAGGCGAGAAGAATGAGTGAAGCTTATACGATGTTTCAGAAAATGAGCAATGATCCTGGCTGTGAACCGACTGTGAGCACATACGAGATAATGGTAAGGATGTTCTGCAACGAGGACCGGACAGATATGGCTCTAAAGGTCTGGGATAAGATGAAAGCTAACGGAGTTCTTCCTGGAATGCATTCATTTTCCACGTTGATTAACAGCTTTTGTCGTGAGAATAAATTGGATGATGCCTGCAGATACTTTCAAGAAATGCTTGATATGGGCATGAGACCTCCAATTCCATTGTTCGATAACCTAAAACGCGCACTTCTTGACGAGGGAAAAGAGGATACTGTTAAAGCTTTGTGGAGGAAACTTGAGAAACTAAGGAAAAGTTCTTTAGTTGGATAAAGACAAGCTTAAAGTAGGAGTAGTATTATGGATTTCTATGTTCCTTCCTAAGATGAACTTAAATGAAGAAACATGGTCATTAGGGATTCGTATAGCTGACCTCAACTTGTTTGGGACTGAAGAAACATGGTCATTAGGGATTCGTATAGCCGACCTCAACTTGTTTGGGACTGAAGAAACATGGTCATTTGGGACTGAAGAAACATGGTCATTAGGGATTCGTATAGCCGACCTCAACTTGTTTGGGACTGAAGAAACATGGTCATTAGGGATTCGTATAGCCGACCTCAACTTGTTTGGGTCTGAAGAAACATGGTCATTAGGGATTCGTATAGTCGACCTCAACTTGTTTGAGACTGAGACGCAGTTGTTTTCTATGTTTCTTCGTTAATATTGTTAGCTTAAGATGAAATCATTTTGACAATTGAATTTTGTTATAACATTCATATGCTTTATTATGTCCACTTTCTTTCTTGTCCCCGCCAT
The DNA here is from genome assembly GCA_036250505.1 of Solanum acaule. Lineage (NCBI taxonomy): Eukaryota > Viridiplantae > Streptophyta > Magnoliopsida > Solanales > Solanaceae > Solanum > Solanum acaule. The sequence goes on from JAJOOR010014922.1 coordinate 1,003, forward strand.
TCAAAATTCATATAGTCGATCCTAACTTGTTTGAGACTGAGACATAGTTGTTGCTTTTCATGTTTCTTCGTTCATATTGTTATTCTACACTTCCCTAAGCACGTTACATCGTCTGTAGTTGGTACAAAACTCATATCAAGCAAATTCTTGATCCTCGAAAGCTAAAACTCGAGCATGATCAAGATCAACATGGTTACGTTGCAGAAAATCAACATTCTCAAGATCAAAGACAGTTATATTGGATTCTATTCAAGCAATTTCATCGTATTCAAAACACGAAAATCTACAGAAGTGTAATTTCAACTCGAAAACTATGAAGTAAACTTTTCCCAGAAACAGCAATTTCCAGTATCACACACACACACACACACAATCAATCAAACACGATGCTCGAAATGAACTTAGAGGTACCTCAGAATTCACTACGATCAGGGGCGATAGAAACATCAACCTCGGGTTTAACAGGATCTTCATGCATTTCACCATCAATTTCATCAGGTAATGGAATCAAACTCTGTAATCCATGAACAACAACCCAATCATTGTAATACAAATCCGGGTAAGTGATTTCGACTCCATTAACAAAGCTCACATCATTCACCTTCGTTATCGTCAAACTCAACCCATTAACATAGTTCTTAAACTCAGTTCCATTTACCATTTCATTCAAATCAGTCCAGTACAGTACACAAGGAACCAAATGCCTCAAAAACAGCTGCTGATACACAGGGAAATCCCCGGAAAACCCGACAACTGCGTCATCCATCGGAGCAAACACTGTCAATTTCAGCTCCGTATTCTTCAAAAACCCAATCAATTGTAACTCCAAAAACGAAGACATAATCAAATACCCTTTCGATTTCATCATCAACGACACCTCGTAAAACCGAGAAAATGGATCCAACCTGATACATTGAGGGCTTGATTTGAAATTCGGGTTCCGATTTGTTTCCGGCTGAGTGAAATTCTGGGTGAAGAAATCTTCAATTCCGAAAACGATTACATACCCATCATCATAAATCGGCGAACCAACGATTTCAACATTGTTGATAGAAACTCGCGAATCAGAACCTACACTGGTAACATAAAGTGAGCTGGAAGGTGATAACGAAGGGATTTTGGAAGAGAACGGGAGGGATTGAAGTGAAGAGAGTGAAATAGAAACAGGGGAGAAGTGGAGAAGGATATGAGAAAGTGAAGGCTGACCGAAATCGGAGAAAGACGAATCGGGTGGAGAGAAAATGGTGAGAGCAGAACCACTAAGTGAATTTTTAGCAGCCCGTGAGATAACTGTATCAGCAATGAGCTCAAGTGTGAGTGACATTGAAATATAGCCGGAGTTAGACAGAGTCTCCGCGGCGTTAATTAGAGATTGGGGAGGTGGTGGTGGAGGCGGAGATTGGGCAGTGGAAAAATAGAGAAGAGAACTGAAGAAGAAGAAGAAGAATGGTTTGAAGGACGCCATTGTTGTTGAGCTTTTCGCCATTGTTATGGAGTTTGTGAGGTTTGTGTAGGGGTTTTAGCTATTGGCGGTTATTTTATGGAATCAAAATTAGTTATAAGTTTGTAGAATTGTACAAGTTTTACCCTTTAGTTTTGAGAATTACAAAGTGGTAGGAGTACATTTTCTCGAAAACAATATCTCTACCTCCCGAAATAGTGATAAGATTTGTGTACAACTCTACTTTCCTCGTATTCCACTTTTGTAGAATTACATTGAAATGCTATTGATAGACAATATAAAGTGGAAATTCAGATTTATCGAAGAAACTTTTATAGAGTATGTCATAATTCTTTCAAACACCAATTGTTTTATTTATTTGATTCTTCTCCTTGTGTTCAGAATTGATATTTTAGTCTGATAAATTCAAATTTACGTTGGAAAGTTCCATAACAACAAAATACGTAGTGAAATCCGACAAGTATAATTTGGGGAGGGTAGAGTTTACACAGATCTTACCACTACCTCGAGGAAGTAAAAAAGTTATTTCTTGGAAGATTCTAGGTTTGAGTTTAACAAATCAAAATAAGTATGAACAAAATAATGACAGTGAAGAAAAATATATAAACTAATACTTGAGTATTGATGAAGGTGCTTTGATTAGTGAATTTTGGCTCTTATGATTCTTACAACAACTATACTTATTTCTACTTTGTTCGGTGTACTAAGGCTCCCGCTAGTGCAGAGTACAGGAAATGACTGAATTGTGTAAGAGGTTATTTCCACGACTTGAACCTGTGATCTCTTGGTCATGTTTCCGCTACACTTTATCATTTATCTGGCTATAGTTATAGCAGATCAATCATCATCTATGATTTTATTTGCTCAAATGTATCATAATCTTTCTAAATCATAGTTATTCACCTAAAAAATATACAATGTAGTTTGAAGTTTATTAATCCAATTATTAACTTCTACTAATATATTAAATAGAAATAAAAACTACTCTCAAGTTTGAACCACATTTCAGTTGCAATGCATTGAGGCTAACAAAAAGGAGAAAAATGGTTTGCTAACAACAAGAAGTGAGTTCAATTAACGCATTTCAGGTTGATTTAAGATTTAAACTTCAATTTATTGTTCTCGATTTAGTTTAATGACCTTAAGTGCTAGTAACTAAGTTTTGAATTTAGTTTTTGTATATATTTAGTGCATTTTAAAGCACATATACATGGTTTCGGCCAAAACTATTCAATTCAGATAAACCTGTATATTCAAGCTTATACGTAAATCCGTCTATGCAAAATATAGGCAAGTAAAAACATAGAAATCATTTGAAGGAATGATGGAAAAATATGTCATTTATAACTACACATATGTCTAAGACTTTTTTTTTCCTACAAAATTTAAAAATATTTTCTTTATTTTATAGATTTTGTGTCAATCAAAAAGTACTAACATTACTAATGTTCTAGGCCCATTACAGATAAATACAACTAATTGGGCCTTTAGAATGCACCTTAAACACTAAAAATTGTCCAAAATTAGTGCTGGGCCTGGTGGCCTCGTTTAAGCACCTTCAACGATTTTCCCTTCAAATTATCGTCGAAAAAAATAAAATAATGACTAAAAAGTTTAAATCTTCGAAAAATTAAATTCCAGCGGTTAAATTACATTTGATATGTTGTTGTTTATTCGCAAATAATATCTCTTCACAGCTTAAATTTGATCATCATAAATCTGATTATTTTTTTTGAAACACCTTGGAATTTTATATAACTTTCTAGATATGTATAGAAAGTATATATATTTTATTAATAATAAAAAGATAAGTGCTTATTTGATTCTACTAGAAAGTAGTGACAACTAATAACCAAATTGTGACATGTCTATTTTGGAGGCATGCATTATTTTAACGGTGGATTTCTCATTTTTCTTGATATGGGACATGCTTTTGGTTTTTGAAAACAAACATTTGACATTAAGGGTGTGTTTTGGTAGGAAGGAAAATATATTTTTCGATGGTGTTTTCATTATATTTTTTATTTGATACGTAAGTAAAAAAAAATATTATTTAAAGTATTGTATATAATCTACATAAATACTAAAGGATTAGGTTGAATATAAGATGTGTTTGAGCGTGTTGATGATATGATTAATGTAGAATATCATTTGTAAAATTTGTTTTCTCTGCTCTCACTGAAAAAGATATTTTCAAAATTTTAACTAATCAAATATGAAATTTCTTTAAAGTTAGATCACATCTTACGACACTAGGGGGAAGCAAATATATATTTGGGTGTCAATATAAAACTATATAGTAGTAGATAATTAAGGATTATTCAGGGTTTCTAGAAATAACTCTACTTTTTTTTTGTTCTATATAGAATAAATTTTCTTTAACCAAGCATAGAGTCAAGAAAGAGAAATTAAATAAAGACACTCATCGTCTTGATACATATGTATATAATGTTTTTGGTGAAAGTTAGAATATGATATTATGCTAGTCAAATTGGTGGTTTCTTACGTAGAGATCGTGTAACATTTTGTGGTTGAAGATTGTTTTTTTTGTTTGATGTCCAGTATCTGCTTCGAAATCAATTAATTTAAATTCATATTCCATAATGCTTGTTAAAAGTAGGAGATTTGCTTTTTGAATTTACGTAGAGGAGAGTATTAAAAACATTCTTAGACTTGACCTGAATTATTTGTTTTGTCCCTGAACTATTGACAGCCTTAAAAATATCTTTATACTTGACGAACTGAACTTAAATGCAACTTTAATATTGCGCATGAGTAAAATACACTCCTACATTCTTGTCAAGTTTATGAGGTGTTTTCAACACTTATCTCGATTTCTTATTAAGAGTCTCGTGTTCCTACCAGAGTTTGAGTCCACTTGCTATGTCATGTGGCAGATTATGAGTGTATTTATTATTTAAGTTCAGTTAGTTAAGTTGAAGGGTATATTTAAAGCCATCAATAATTTGAAAACAAAATTAATTATAATTCATGTTAAATTTAAAGATATTTTCAATACCCGATGAATATAAACAGTTATATTCATTTGGAATTTTCAACCGCGGGTAGAATACGCCGTTTGAAACATAAGTAATTTGCATTGACTATAGTGTCTCTAAATTGACCGCTGAAGTAACAAATGAGAAAAAAAATAAAAGTTAAACTCATGCCTTTCGTAAAATATTTTTGATTTTCTATTAATATTTAATATCTGTATTGGAGCCTGATAAATTTGAATTTGCTTGACGTATATGATTTATTTGGGAGAAACACTCCTTACCTATCAAAGACTTGAAATTAAATGATCCGATTAAAGGAAGAGCAATCCCAACAATTGCACCACTTTTTTTTTAGGTGAAATCCAGATTTCAGAATATAAAGAATTTAAACATTTTAATATATTATACGTACAATTTTTAAATGTTAAAAAGATAGTAGTAATAATAATAAACCCAAAAAACAATAGTCATTTGACTCTTCAACAAATTTTATTTTTTTAGTAAAAGTAAAATAATGCCTTTCCCTTTCATAATTTTATAAAAATCTTTTAACACAAAAAGAAAAGAAAAAGTATTTTCTAAGAAACCTCCTGTTTTTAATGGCTTGATAATTAAGCTAATCAGTAGACTAATTAATCACAAATAGACTAATCAGTAGATATCAATTTCCAAGTGAAAATGACATGAGTTAGAAAATCCATGAGTAACAAAATGAAATATTTATTTTTTCCTTTATTCATTTAATTTCCAAGAGAACTTATAATAATTTTCTTTATTATTATTATTAATAATAATATTGACTTGAGATGAATTTAAATATGTTATTTGAAGATTATATAATTAATTTCAACTTGTTTAGTACTATTTATTTCATTTCATAACTCTTTTATAGATTGACGATTAAAAAAATTTCGATAAATATTCTATTATCATGATATCGAAAATATGAAATTTCTGATAGAAAGTTCATCGAAAAAATAGTAAGTTACGTATTATGAGGGAGAAAATTAGTTTGGTCCAATAAGGTAAACATAGCGTCCAATTTTTGACTTGGTGGAACCTTCTATAGAAAATTTAATATAGTAACATATGGACTTGACTTTGATTCTCATTTAATTTTAGTCAGAATTTATTAGGTAGGCAACTTTAATTTGTTCTTTGAGTACTTCTAATATATCGTTTTAGAAGTTAAAAGATTAAATTGATTAATTATTTTTTTATTTTACTTTTAGAGGTAAGGTTTTTTTTGAAGCCTACAAACATCTTAATAGAGTAAAATATTTATTTTCTCTTTAATAAAATGATTTAAAACTAAAGTTGACATTTGTTTTCAATCGTACCCCTAACATAATTCTCAAAGAAAAATCTACTTCTAAATAAGAATAATTTAATAAATTACACCTTATATTTTTATTTTAATGAACGTGAAAAGAACTATAGAGACGGTTAAAATGAGACGGAAAAAATATATATTACTCGCTCTGTCTCACTGTATATGAATCACTTTCTCTTTTAGTCGGTCCTAAAAGTATTCACAAATTTCTATATATTTAGTAACAGTTTTACTTTAACATATCTATTTTCTCCTTAATTAAATAATTTATAGTCATACAAATATATAAAGACTTATTTCAGATCACAATTTTTTTTTAAAATTCTTACTTTCTTAAAATATGTGTCAAGTCAAATTAAAATAGGACGGAGGGAGTAACCATTAATGCACACATCTAGAGCAGGTAGATTTTTAAGTCAACATTCTTTGTCATCATATCCCTTCATAAATCATTTCTAATGCACAAAAAATCAAAATTACAAAAAATGTCTCCTCTCTTTGTTTTTCTCTTTGTACTCTCTTTTTTCTCTCTAAAAAAATTAGCAAAAGCTAACAATTTCACAAGCCAAAATAGTTCAATAATTGGTAACACAATTGGTGGAAACAAATGGATTTCAATTGCCTCAACAATAGTTTCTTCAAGTGGTAATTTTGAAATGGGATTCTTCACACCAGGTAACAATTCCAATTATTACATAGGTATATGGTACAAAAAAATAAGTAAACAAACTATAATTTGGGTTGCAAATAGAGAGACACCAATTTCCATATATGAAATGGATTTTGCACAATTCAAGATTGATAATGGTAATTTAGTACTCATAAATGGTACTGGACACATAATTTGGTCCACAAATATCAATTTTACAACAAATTTCAACAATTCACAAGTTGTAGCAACACTATTTGATGATGGCAATCTAGTATTAAGTAATCAGAATATTACCAATTCGACGAATTATCTATGGACAAGTTTTGATCATCCCTCTCATACGTTCATGCCTGGTTCAAAATTCGGTTACAACAAACATACAAGATTTAAACAGGTCCTTACTTCATGGAAAAACGCGAACGATCCATCACCAGGACCCTTTACACATGAAGTTTACATGGAAAATAAGTATATTGGACAAGGTGTTAATATGTGGAACCATAGTGTTGTTTATTGGAATAGTGGACCTTGGACAGGTAACAATTTTACAGGGGTACCATATCAACCAAATCCTATGTTTAATTATACATATGTTAATAATGATGATGAGGTTTATTATATGTATAATTTCTTTAACCCTTCATTAATATCAAATTTTATTATGGATGTTAATGGACAAACAAAACAAGTATTATGGATGGATAGTATTAATGATTGGAATGTATTTTACACTGATCCAAAACAAGTTTGTGATGTTTATTCTTATTGTGGAGGTTTTGGTATTTGTAATGTATCAACATGTGATTGTTTGAATGGTTTTAAGCCTAAGTTTGAGAAAGATTGGAAATTGAGTAGTTTTTCAAGTGGATGTATGAGGAAAACAAGTTTGAATTGTGGTGATTTTGGTGAAAAGGATAGGTTTTGGATGTATAAGAATATGAGATTACCTACAAATAATGAGAGTTTGGGAGTTGGAAATGAAGTGGAGTGTGAAAGTGGTTGTTTGGAGGATTGTGATTGTGTTGGTTATGCTTATGGTAGTGGAAATATTGGGTGTTTGATATGGAAAAGGGAGATGTTGAATTTGCAACAACTTTCTCAAGATAATGTTAATGGAAGCACCATTTATGTTAGGCTTGCAGCTTCTGAGTTTTCAAGTAACCAAGGTAATGACTTGCAATTTCTCCTATTTTGTTGAATTTTAGATGCATGATGTACTTTATTTTGTTTTTTTGGTTCTCGTTCGGTGTCTGATATCTGTTTTGGGATCTGACTAAGATGTATTCACACCACTTTTAGGGATGGGGTGGGGGAAGGGGAAGCTTTTCCTACCGAAAACGACTTCAATCTCAAAACTTGAACTAGAGACTAGGAGACATCTAGTTGAGGATAGATGAGTACTTAACAGTTACCACTCCACCACAACCTTTAGTAATACATATCTACAGTTACCATTTCACCACAACCTTTATACATATATATACTTCAAATTGTTACCTTTGTAGGTAGAGTGGATTTACCTAGTTTATAAAGTTTCTTTTGAGTCCAAATTTGAATTTCATTAATTACTTCTTCTTTTTCTCTATTATCAAGAAAATGAAAACCAAAAACACATATTTTCTTTGTTTAACTATCTAGTATCTGAAATTTACTGGCTTGATTAATTTAGATTTACATCGGATAAGCCTAATTAAGGTGTTAAATCTCTTTCTATTAATTCATTATTGAATTCGAGACGTCTGGTTAAAGATGGAGGCCATCCCCTCACAATTAGTGACACATTAAAACATAACATTTTTTTTCTTTCTCTCTTTTGTTATTTGTCTATTTATGAACTTGTCATTAATCTTTTCATTTTACTTGGTAATAATGTGTTCTTTGTTCTCTTCATAAACAGATCAAAAGCAAACTTCAACAAAGCTGAAAATTGCAATTCCTATTGGTGTAATTGCTGCACTTCTTATTCTATCATGCTTTACCTACATAAACTATAGAAAAAGAAGAAACTCAAAAGTCAAAGGTAACAACAAATGTCTCTTTTTTTTAATGACATTTTTCTCCTTTTTATTAATAAAAATATACAAAATTTAGTCTTATCAAGACTCTAAACTCATTCATTTTTATTTTTTTTTAAATATAGAGAGTACTACAAAATTTCACAGGCAGAATACAGAAGGGGAAGGACTAGAATTGATAGATATTCAAGATGATGATATTGAGGTCCCATTTTTTAGCTTTGAAAGTATATTAGTGGCAACAGATGACTTCTCTGAACAAAATAAGCTTGGTCAAGGAGGATTTGGTCCTGTTTACAAGGTATTTATGCAATATCATTTTGCAATTTATTTTTATAAGTGGCGCACGGTTCGAAACTCGATTTGTACATGTTTGGCAGAACCCAATAGTTTTGATTCAGACGTTATATTTGTGTTTAAAAAATCGATTAATAAGTACAAATATTTTATCCACATCCCAATAAGCTCTCTTTTCAAGAATCTGAAATCTATACACTCAAAATTCTAGTTTGCAGCATGTACTACTTTTCTTATTAGTTGTCATATCTTTTTTATTGCCACTTTCCTTTTTTTCAAACTACTTTGAAATGCTTTTCTTGAGTTTGAGTGTCTATCAGAAACAATTTTTCTATTTTCATGAGGTAGGAGTAAGGTCTATGTACCGTCTACCCTCTCTATACTCCACTTATGAAATTACACTACTGAATATGTTAGTAGTATTATATTGTTTTTGATGTGGTGGACGAACCTGTGACGTGTGCCTAACCAACATAATCACTTTTTAAAATAAATAAATAAATTGTATCACAGTATTTATTTTTAAAACTAAATAATTTTTTTGTAGGGAATATTTTCTGGAGGAAGAGAAATTGCATTAAAAAGGTTATCAAGTCATTCTGGACAAGGTATAAATGAATTCAAGAATGAAGTGATGTTGATTGCAAGGCTTCAACATAGAAATCTTGTTAAACTTTTGGGCTATTGCATTCAATCAAGTGAAAAGATTTTACTCTATGAGTATATGGCAAACAAAAGTCTAGACACCTTCATATTTGGTTAGTATTTATTTTTTTTACTAATATCTTTATATTGTCGATGTATATAAGTTAAATTTATTTGATTGTTTTTCTTGTATAAGATCGAAAACGAAGTGTGGTGTTGGATTGGAGAAAAAGATTTGAGATTATAGAGGGAATTGCTAAAGGACTTCTTTATCTACACCATGATTCAAGATTAAGGATTATTCATAGAGATCTCAAAACAAGTAACATATTATTAGATGAAGAATTGAATCCAAAAATATCAGATTTTGGATTAGCAAGAGTTGTTGAAGGGAAAATTACACAAGCAAATACAAATAAAGTGGTTGGAACCTAGTAAGTACTCATAACTCCTTATTGTGATGTGACCCTTCTCCAGAATCTGCTAACGTAGGATGTTTTGTGCATCAGACTGTCCTTTTTGAAATAATTTGCCAATTGTGTTGATTTTCTTGTTCATTAATATGTTTTGTTCATACTATTAATGCAGTGGTTATATGGCTCCAGAGTATGCAATAGATGGATTATTCTCAATTAAATCAGATGTATTTAGTTTTGGAATAGTTATACTCGAGATCATCAGTGGAAGAAGAAATACTGGATTTTTTAATCAAGAAGAAGCGTCGAATCTCTTAGGCCTTGTGAGTGAATCATTACTTAAATTCTTGTTTTTTTTTTCAACACTGTCACATAGTTTCAAACTTCATAGGTTAAACTCCCATACATTGTCACGGAATTTCACCTATGAAATTTGAATCGATCTCTATGACATTTATTTCTCAATTACATGACTGAAAAGTGACTAGTCCGCGCTATTTATTACAAAACTTTATGTTAACATAAATATGTGTACTATATATTTTAGGCATGGAGATTGTGGACAGAAGATAAGTCAATGGACTTACTGGATCAATCACTACATGAATCATGCAACAAAGAAGAAGCAATTAAATTGATAAATATTGGGCTTTTATGTGTACAAGAAGATCCAAAAGATAGGCCCAATACATCAAATATAATAATGATGCTTGGTAGTGAAAATTCCAATATTATTTCACTTCCAAGACCAAATCAACCAGCTTTTATGACAAGAAAATGTGGTAATAATAACACATCTTCTTCTTCTAATGCTAAGTCTGATGGTGTCTCCAACAATCAGCTTACAGTCACCATTGAAATGGGTCGATAACGCACTACTAGAAATCAGTCAATTTTTCATCATGAGCATGTTCATTGAAAAATCCATTGAAAATATTTCTAATAGAACGTCTATTGAAAATTGACTGATTTAAGAGTGAGATGCCAACAATTTTGACATAGCAATATTGTAGTTTTATCTTTACTTATTCAATGTATATATTCAACTTAAGTATGTACTTTAGAAACATCTTTAGTAATTAAATTATGTATTTTTACATGGCCATTTGCTCTATTTTATTTTAGTTTTGGTTTTTCATCCGGTGTCTAGAGCTCATATTGGAGCTCTGACGAAATCTGAATCACGCATTGCAGAGTCCATTCAGGGGTGACACTTCTAACAAAATTCCTACCATACCATGGACACGAACCTAAAACTAGGGATGGCAATGGGGCAGAGGTGGTACGGATTGAGCTTAACCTGCAAAATTTTTAATCCGCCCCGCATAACAACTCTTTTCATTTTCAACCCGCCCCACCCCGCATAGACCCGCCCCTCATATTTTTTTTAATATTTTCTTTTTTTAGTTAGGTTTGATATTAAAAATAAAATTCATAAAAATAAATTCATTTTTTCATTAAATTGTATTAATTTAATAGGATAGTGACTGAAATTTATTTTTTAGAGGTCAATTGGGAAACATGTAAGAAATTGTATTTTTTTTATTGAACTATTTTCATTTATTATCTTGAATATTTTTGTAGCTTTAATGAAATTATCTTAATAAATGATGTTTTATCACTCTTATAACATGTAAAATTTAAAACTAAGTTTGAATCCACATAAAATCACATATACCCACCCCGCCCCACATCCAATCCGCCCCACACAATCTTAAACCCGCCTCGCACCATATAGCCTTAAACCCATCTCACCCCGCATTCACCCTGCCCCATTGTCATCTCTATCTAAAACCTTTAATTAAGAGTGAAACGATCTCATTACTGCACCACAATCTATGTTGGTGCCATTTGCTCTATTTGTTTGTTCCTCTTGTAATTTACTATTGCAAAATAGGACAATTGAATGTCAAAAAAAAAACATTGCTCTCCATTAGAGGGACATTATGTAACAACTATAACTGTGTCTCTTGTATGTAGGGTATATATACTAAGGGGTCGTTTGGTGTGAGGGATAATACCAAATAATCCCGGGATTAAATTATAGTACCGCTTATTTTGTTGTTTGGTTGGCAAGTTCGGGATAACTTATCCCGGGATTAATAATTAGTACCGGGATAAGTTATCCCTCTCCTTGGGTGGTATAGTAATCCCGGGATAACTTATCCCGGGATAAAATAGGTAAATGACAAAAATGTCTCTTTCA
>JAJOOR010014923.1:0-17711 GCA_036250505.1 Solanum acaule
AAATAATATTGAATTGTGTATCTAAATAATTACATTGAGACCCTATTTATAGACACTACATTGGAATCCTTTTCCAACTAGAATTCCTATTCTTATTCCTATTCCTATTCCTATTCCTATTCTAAGTAGGAAATACTTATTTCTATTCTAACAAGATCACTGCAGCCCCCCAAAAGCAGAGTTTTTACTTTGTATGACAACAAGTTAGGAAATGTTTCATCAACGCATTGCCATCATCACAACTTCACTCCAATTTTTGAAAGGACATTTTAATTATATATTTTTACACCAAAAATAATAATAATAATTATGTTTCTTGATCAGGCACACTCAGGAAAATTGATGTTGTTCACTGTAATTCCATAAATCTAATCCCACTTATTAAAATATGGGTTCTCTTCATATCACGGTGAAGATGATTCTACCAAATTATCTCATACATGTTCTTTCACTCTAAGTTGAAAAAAAAAATTGTTCACTTCTCACAGAATCTTGATAATTAAGAAAGACCTTCTTATCAAATGAGTTTCTTGAAGGTTGATTGAAGACATCTCACCTTTTCCACACCAGTCTTGAATTGATTTTCTATCTCCAGAATTGGCGGGATAAATTTTTCACATTCTACACTCACAAAGCACAAATGCTTTATTGAAGTATCAAAGGTCCCCTAAATTTTCCAACTTGCTATGACGATCTATCTCAAGAGGTAGCTTTTTCTCAAAGTTGACTCTAACATATTGGCAGATCAAAAGCTTTGATACTTAATTTGAACCATGACGACCATTGAGATAATGAATAACCTAGAATAGATAACACAGGGATGTATTCCTGAAAAGTAAAAACTAAAAGCAATCCAATGTTGAATAGCCAGAAGGTTCCAAAATAAACTCAAAATCAGCACAAACTTGCACAAAACTACATGAACAGACTCAGGTAGATCAAGAGACACAAATCATATACATCTAAGGAACGTAAGGAAATTGCACGTAAAAACATGTGCGCTACCGTGAGAATTAAGTAAACATAGACACAGTCTTCTAAGTATGATACTACAAATGTAACAAAAAAAATAGAATAATCCAAATAACATACCTAAAAAAACTACACATCAACGATTGAAGGTGTCCAACATACATAATAACCTTAACACTGCAAAAAAAAAAACAGAAAAAAATCAAACATAACTAAGCAGTCTTGATTAATCTGTAAGATTAGCAATATAAACATCAAACTGAGACAATTCTTTCACAAAACAAAAAAACACCCATCACCCCATTTGTTTCTGCAAGGAATCATGGTAATCCCCCCCCCCTCCCCAACCCTCTTTTTCTTCTTGTTCTTGAAGTTGAGACATGGGTGTGTTAAGGATGTCCTTCTATGGAATCACTAAATCAAGTAAAATCCCAATTGTTTAAAACAATCAGAGATTAAGGCAAACCCCTTCAAAAAGCTACATACTAAGCAAAAAAATGTAGTTTTTTTCTCTATATGATGGTAAAACCCTAGGAGATGTAGTGTAAAAAAATATCTTTTTTAAAAAAAAATGCGATGTAGTGTCAATTTCTTCAAGAAAACAAGTTACATAAAGAAAAAAGAAGAAGTTTGCTTTAAAGAGAAAAAGGGGTACCTGATCGGAGATCCGTTACCGGAAGTGAAGCGCAGAGTTTAAAAGTGTGATGGTGGTGGAGTTTTCCGACAATATCTCAAACATTGGGAAGCATCTCTTTGCTTTGTCTTTTGAGTCTTTCGGTGCTCGCACGCCTTATGAGTTTGGTGCTTTCTGTAATTGATTGCCACACCCACTTGCTATTAGTAGTAGTATTGTAAAGTACTCCCTCCCCCCTCTCTCTCCGCTCCTTTATAGGTGTTTTTTTTATAATTTGATTAATTTTTGAAGTTATATTAGATTACATTAATTTATATTATTTGATTCTAAAAAAAAATAGAAAAAACTACATTGAAGGCCATAAAATTCAAAATAATTACAAGTTCATATCCAAATTCAAAGAAATTTCTGAAATATCCATTCTCTCATAAATAATTACACTGCATACCCTCATTCATTAAGGGTTATAATTTTCGCTTAACTGATACTAAATCGGTATCATATATTGTATTGGTATCATTAAGGTCAATAATTTCACTTAACTATCATTACATATATACTGTATTGGTATCATTAATGTTTCTTGTTCATAAATTACTTATTAATCAATGATATTATAAGAATATATATGTATATTGTAGTGGTATCATTATGGTTTCTTTTCAGAAATTACTCATTAGTAAATGATATTATAAGAGTACATATATATATATATATATACTGATTTAGTATCAATTCAGTGAAATTATCAACCTTAATGATACCAATACAGTATATGATACTGATTTAGTATCAGTTAAGCGAAATTATCAGCCTTAATGATACCAAATATATGATACTAATTAGGCGAAATTAGTAAGGGGGTATATAGTGTAATTATTTAGTGGAGTATGAATATAAAGGGGTATATGTTTGTAATTATTTTGCTTTTATGGGGTATTTGTATATTTTCCTCAATTATACCAACTAAAAAAAAAGATGGAGAGAGTAATAAAATACTCTCATGTTTATGAGATACTTACTCCGTTCACTTTTACTTATATGATTTTGATGATAGAACACACAAAACTTTTAGTTTTTTCATATGTTAAAATTAACAAATAAAAATAAATATTTATTTTTAAAATATTAGATAAATAAACGGAAATAGACGGAGAGAGTATTAATAAAAATACAACAAAGATAGTAAAATGTAGAGAAAGAAGTTGGGGAGAAAGGTTATCTTCTTTTGAGATTAATTAATAAATAAAAGAGAATTGAGTTTGATTAATAATAAAAGAGATTTGAGATTGATTTATAAATAAATAAATTTAGCTTGTGATTTATAGAATTGAAAAGTTATTATAAAACCTTTTAAGTTGTTTGTAAACCGTAAGTTGTCTATTGAGCTACTTATAATTATAAGTTATTTTGTAAAGTATTTCAAAAAGTTATTTACAAAATATCATCAATTTTTGAATGCATTTGATGCCTTTTTTTTTGGTATAATACATAAATATGCTCTTTAACTTGACTTTAAATTATATTTATGCCCTTTAACTTTTGGTGTGCACAAGTAGACACTTAAACTTGTATAAAGTTGAACAAATAGACACGCATGTCCTACATGGCATCCTACATGTCATTTTTTATCCTACGTGGTGTCCTACGTGTATTGTGCCATGTAGGACTCATGTGTTTACTTGTTCAACTTTATACAAATTTAAGTGTCTACTTGTGCATATTCAAAGATAGAGGACATGAACGTAAAATGAAGCCAAGTTAAATGACACATTTATGTATTATGTCTTTTTTCTTTCTAGTAATGATTAGATCATTGAATGGCTGACCTTATAAACTGAAAATTGGATAGTGAGAGCTCTGTTACAAAACCCTACACTTCGACTCTTTTTATCTTTTTAGTTAGGCCAGCAAGAAATTGATAAATACTTTATACTAGTCGTTTTTGCTTTTCAAACATTTTTAACCCGGTAACTATATCCAACAAAAAAATAATAAACTAATTATCTAACACATTTTTTTATCTATATAAATAAAATTTAAACCCTGTTTAATTAGAATGTCTATCATACCCTTGGGCTGTGAGACAAACTTTTTGTAGACAATATGTTTAAAATGCCATTCATGATAGTAACACCAACATTTTGATTTAAGCAAAAGAAGTTATCATTCTGATTTCTGACCATAAAAAAACACCAACAACCACCAGTAACATTACCAATAAATTTAAACTTCGTAAGGCTGTCGGGAAAGAGAGGAGAAATCGCGAGAAAATAATGTAAAATATCAATGTTAATGACTTGAATATATGAAGCTACAATTTATATCAGTAACCTGAACGTGTTCACTATCTATGAATCGAAAACAACCAGTAAATGTACACCCTTCAAAGTCTTTCACCTCATGACTAATATCTGCAGTGCCACATCTTATACTCATTGATGCTCTAGAAGTTTATAGAGAGAGACCAGAACTGAGAGATAAAAAAAACAGAACTTTAACAAGCCACATATGGATCCATACAGACTTCAGAAGAGACGTTGCAATGCTTGAAAGAGGGAAGAAGAACTGTACAATGATGGGATTGGCACAAGCATGAGTTGATAACATTATGGACTTAGATTCAATTGTGGTTCCTAACTATATAATGTAACATGTCAAGACATACATATTCTTCTACCGTTTAGGTTTTAGGATTTTTATTCTCCCTTTTTCTCTGAAGAAATATGAGTAGTGAACCTTCTTGCTACCTAATTTATGTGAAAATCAATGTGCAATAGCTTTTTATGTACGTGAAATTGGGACATAATGAGTCAGACAACCTTCACTATTCTTCAGATCATGCATCATCGCTTGGGCCTGGGTATGCTGGCAGACTCATTATCCTCTTGTCAACAACTGGACTTCCAACTGTAAAATGATAGAGGCTCTGAAACTTTGATCCTTTCAGCCCAAGAACTTCATGTACTGGCAACAATCACACAAAAGGTAACAGTTTAGTTGCACTACAACATTCAATTAATCTAGTCGAATAAAGTTATCAAGCCAAAACACGACACCACTTGCTAATTATCTGGGAGAGGAAAGGGGAAGATAAAAAGGGACACAATAGAATGAATGGGTATATTCACACATGTCAAATGACAAAAGATCCTGAAGAATGATAAATGCATATATTCAGGTTCACATTTCACTAATACAATTACTAAGATGTTTTGTGCTTCAGAAGTAGTATATACGTAAAGTTTAATACGTGACAGATCGAAAAAACAAGGTGATTTAAACAGAAGTTAATGAATTGTCTTTACACTAAAAAAAGATACTCCCTCTGTCCCAATTTATGTGGCACTTATCGTTTTTCGAGAGTCAAACAGTTTAACTTTGACCGGACATTTGCGTATGGAATCTTCAAATTTTTTGAAATGAAATTTATATATTTGTAAACTACATAAAAAGTATTATAAGTCACAATAATTAATAATTCAAAATGTTAAAAGGATCTATGAAAAACTTACGGTCAAAGTTAGACTTGTTTGAATCTCGAAATGCGAAAAGTGCCACATAAAATGGGATGGAGGGAGTATACAGTATGAACCACAGTAAGCTAACCCTACAACCAATTATGATAGACTAATGCCTGAATACATGTATCAGAAAAAAGATATATAATGAAGTGTTACACTGATAAACCTCGCAGTCTCTAACTCTACCTTCAAGAACTGATTGCTCTGCAATTCTAATTCAGTGTTCATGATTCTCCAGCCTCTTACATCTACCTATTCTAGAAAAGAGAGTGGTGGCGATACTCTTGCTTCAAGTAGACAGTGACCAACGCTTTCCTTTCAGAAAAGAGATGCTAGAATTTTTTTTTGAACTATAGTATAGTCATACATAGGTGAACCACTTTTTTTTTTGGGTTTCCCACCTACTGTCCGGAGCCCACATTGGAGCTCCGACTAAATCCGAATCGCGTTGTGCAGGGCCCATTAGGGGATGGCGCTCCCAACAAGATTTTTTCCATACCCAGGGCTCGAACCCGAGACCTCTGGTGAACCACTTACTACTACCAGTACATAGTCTGACTTATAAGAATTTTTTCCTCTTCCGGGTGCCTATCTATTTTCAATTCCTTTATTCTTTTCTTCTCTTGTCCTTTTTTCTTTTGGAGGAAAGGGGTTGAAAGTGTGTCATTGGTGATGGGACTGATTGGTGCATCATTACACAAGCTAATAGCTGGTTCAACCTGAACTGGAAGGATATGACATGCCAAATTCAGGTTGTCCTTGCCCTTTTGTCTTTTTAGGTGTCTTGTTGTCTTTAAGACTGGGAACGGGCAATATCTGAAATTAGATCAGTATATCTTTTTACGCATCTTAAGCAGAAATTATAATTCTAAGATGTTACTGAGTCCAAATTCCATGAAATTATTACTAAAAAAGATTCTGCAAGGAAAGAGACTAATCTATGTTTTTTTTTTTTTTTTTTTGATAAGGAGACTAATCTATGTTAATGCTTCAACAATGGTAAGTTTGACTTTGAGACTTCTCTATAATCTCTACCTAATAGAGTTTGCTGGAAGCCTGAACTAAAAGAATATCTTTAACTGTACTTTTCATGGAAAATTTTGTAGAATAAAACATTACAACACAATAGAAATCCAATTATTTGATACTTGGCTTCATTTAAGGCTTTTAAGGTCCTTTGCCTTCAAACTTACTGTTATTTAGATGGAGGAGATAGTTAACTATATATATAAATAACGATCTCAAAAGTCTATTTTTTAATAATGATATTAATTTGTAGATATATATACTGCATGACGCAACATCCACGTGCTGTGAGACTAGTACTTCTATTACAAGTTCAAGAGAAAAGAGAGGGTATGGAGGGTATACCAGGATCATCAAAGAAACAACCACTTCTATTACAAGTTAAAGAGAAAAGAGAGGGTAGGGAGGGTATACCAGGATCATCAAAGAAACAACCAATCCCGGTAGCAGAGATGCCAACTGCATGCGATTCAAGATACAAAACTTGTCCGAGCACTCCTGTCTCCCAAAATAGCCGTGGGTACATCCAGGAACCCTTGTTGCGCAAAGTGGGCTCGAAATGTGCAATCATGCCCAAGCTGAAGCAGCCATCACTAGCAATGTCCTGTACAATAAATATCCATAAAAAGAGGTCACTTGAAGCATGACAAGCAACAAATGAGCTTGATCTGACTGTAAAGTTCAGCTAGCATCACAATTCTACATAATATGCCATTTGATAGAGAGAAAACAAGTAAAGGATCATCTCTATTTGCCATCAAGATATATGAAGTTGGGCAAAAAGTTTGTTTTACCCTTGTCTTTAGCTTTATATCACTGGAAGACACATATTGATCTCTAGTTGAAGAATGGAAACACTTCATTCAAATATACTCAGATTTCTAGTCTACATAATAGAAGCACTTTGTATGAAGGAGAGGAAAAGAAATAAGATTTTTCGGCTACTCAACCATGATTCCTTTTTCAATGGTAACAACTATCCATAAATCTTACTATTAGTTTTATAATGACAACTTTTTCGGAAAACTTATGCCACAAAGACAATATTATAGGAACCATAACTGTAATATGGATGATGGATCTGTGAGCAAAAAGCACATAAGAACGAGATAATAAAGAAGCGGGGGATGAAATTGTGGATCTGAAGTGAAAACATGTTACGACGCTATATCTTTTGGTCCTGAGAATCTGATCACAGAATACGCACTGAATCACATACGTATAAGTTATTTGCAAGTATGATCATATATTCATATCAAAGAACAACAAACAACAAGAAAAATAAAGCTTCAACCCAAACTAAATAGAGCAAGCTCTGTGAATTTCCAATATCTGTCCGGATCCATTTGGTCCTGTTTCATTCCAGAATATATAATTTTTTATCCCATTTAATATGACTAGTAAAAAAAATCCTCGCTAATTGATCATATTAAAGAGAAGAAAATAAGTACCTGATCGCATGACAATCGTTTTGAAAGCTCCCTGCAGTCTCCACTTGCAAGCTCATACAAAGGAAGATCATCGGGACAACCATCTGGTTTCACCCATTTAAACTCATCTCTAGTAGCTTTCTTAAGATCATCCAAATGGCTCTCGTTTCTCACCAAAAAATATAATCCGTTCGGCAAGCCAACAATTCTATGAACAAACAGAGCAGCATGGACTTCACTATCCCAAGCAAGTGACCTAAATGGCAATGCCAATTGCCTAACATGTTTCTTTCCACCGTGTGAACCAGAAGGCATACAATGCAATAATATCTGATAAAATGTTTCTTTGGACATTGCGGTAGAACCATCCATATCAACTGCACTCCTCCGCTTTCTAACCACTTCCCTTAAAGTTAAATCTTTATAAGAGCTTTCACTAAATGTTCCACTACTCTGAAATGGATCAACTGCTGATAAATTAGACATAGTTAATGGCTTTTGTGCTGCTTCAGCGGTTCTATATATAATATCCCAACAAATGTGCTCTTTACTAAGGACATTAGGCTTGCCTTTCCAATCCAAGCCTGAAAACTCCGAAAAAGCGCAGCTCAACTCCTTATAATCCACTTCAAATTCACTCAAACCACTAGGGAAAACCAAAAGAACACAATCTGGATGCTCAAACTCAATCTCTGGCATTGCCCCTTTGCCGAAATTGGATTTTAAACTTGGGAAAATTTTCAACGCCCGTTAACTTCTCTAACTCCTCGTAACCTAATCCATCTAGAACTTTCACATCCCATCCAAGCCCTGCTGCTGCCATTGAAACAGCAGCAATAGCATGACCCACATCATGATTACAATACCTAAATGCTCTTTCACCATACTTCCAAGCTTCCCTCCAGAAAATAGACGATAACCCAATAAGGAAAGAATTTTCAGGGAAGACTCTTGTGAAAATCCCAGATGAGAATTGTGCTCTAATTTCCAAAGAATGTTCTTTTGGAGTATAATGAGCCACAAAACCTTTGTCTGATACAGATTCAACAGGTGGACAAATAATATACGCTTCAGTTGGATGAAGATTTCCGCTACTAGGGTTTACACGAAGGGACCAAGTTGAAAACCCAGTCGATTTCCAAGCTGATAAGGCTAACGAATCGTAAAAAAACTGAGAAATTGTGGATTCCGAAATGGGTTTGGGAAAAGGGAGAGTCTTGAAAACTGATAAGTAAGAGGAGATTCATCAGAATATGGAGGGTGTAACAGAGGGATAAGTGGAGAAGAAACATAACGGCGAAAAGGGTTGGGTTGATTTGCCCAATCAAGACCACGAGGGCCACGAGCGTAGTTGGTGAAGGAATGCTTCGTTTCTTTATGGTACTTCAAGACTTGGGCTAATGAAGCTTGTTTTTCTTCATCTTCTTCTTGTTGATGAATTGTTTGTGATGATGAAGTGGACATGGAGTGAATTGGGATTAGTTTTCTGGTGGTGGTGGGGAAGAAAAAGAGAGGTTGCCGGTGGAAGGGAAGATGAAATCTGTGATGGAGAAGAGGCATATTTCTTCTGTTCTATTTTTGTTTCTGCAACTGTCAACCATATTCTGGAGCAAGAATTTTGGAATAGTGCTTGAAGTTTTTGGAATGTTCCAATTTCTAGTTTGAGATTCCAAATTAGAGTTGAGTTAACTTTCAATTCTACGTGACATAAAACTCTACCTTTCAATAAAATCTTGAAAGTAGCTCAACTCTCTATTTTCATAACACACAACACGTCACTATATAATACTTCTTATGTGATAATTTATAGGGAAAATGGTCAAAAATACACTTCAGTTTATTTTATTGGCGGACTATGTCTTTATAGTTAAAATAAAGTTATTTTTACCACTGCCGTTACTAATTTCATTATTTATACCCCTCAATTGGATGGAAAGCCCCAAATCAATTATAATTACCCAATTTTTAGGATCTGACCCACTTAATGTTATGCCATCATACTATAATGTTTTAAATTTGGTGTACACCACATATATTATTTCTAAATAGTGTGGTCCATAGTCCTAAAAGTATTTGCCTTGACGAAATCATTTAAAATAATCAGGTTGAAGATGAAGTAATTTAGCAAATCGTATGGGATACACACTATTGAACTTGTGCCTTTGGAAGTGTAACTTCTCCAGCATGAACTGTCTTATATCACTTGAATACTTTGGCTTCAAAGTGGATATAGTAGTACACATTTTTGCTAGTCATGAGTTTCATTAAACAATTCTCATGGCAAGCCTAATTAACCATATCTTCACTTGTAAGACTTCCTTTTAGCAGAAAAGAAACATGAGATTTCATTCAGGAGTTATGTAGATTCTTTTGCACTCTCGAATATCTAAGGTTTATTAGAACTTGTGAGTCTGATTTTAAATAGATTGAATACCAAATAATGAATGATTTGATGGAGCAGAGTTGTTGCACTTTAGATAGAAGAAAAAAATGCATGCAGGAAGACTTGGGAAAAAATCTGTTGTAAAAAATGGAAATAATGCAGAACTATTTGGAGCTGGACAGATAAAGAAAGAGGTGCAGAAAAGATGCGGGCGTTATTGAAATAAGAGATACGGAAGAGGGCAGGGCACAAGCAGTGAAAAGGAAGAAGTGAAACTGGACTTGTGATAGAAAAAGAATAACAACGAAAAGGAGAATGAGATGAAATAAGAGGTTTAGAATAGATGTTGTTGCATTGGGAGGATAACTCAAACGGGATGATGGAGAGAGATAGAGAGAGAATGGAGATCTTTGCAACACAGTTTTACACATTAAAACTATGAGATCCATACTATATCATCCATTATTAGTATAGATGCTGCAGTGATAAGAGAGAAGGTACATGTGGAGAAGAGAACAAGTGAATTAGACATCTGAGAGAAGGGAATAACTCAAGGCGGAGAAGGAAAGAGAGTGAAGAAGATATCTGGAACACGGTACGACAAAATTTGTTCCCTGACATGTTCATATCACCTTTAAAGAGGTAGTTTTGACTCTCACTATAGTGGAAAATGCCATAAGCTCCAAATATGATGGAACACCGATAAATTGTTTTTCGCAGATGGACTTTTTTGTTGATGTTATAAAATACCTCCTAGTCACTTATCAATCATTTTTTATCTAATTTTCTCTCAAGCTACGGAATTCCAATTGTAGCACCTAGGAAACAATTTTAACCAAACAAGTCACTACAAAGGATAAACAAGCCAGTGAAAAAGCACAAAACTGTTCTTATCCCAAGCAAGTTGAGTTTGGCTATATGAATCTTAGACTACATTGGCAAAAACTCTTCGTTATTCAAAAAAATAAGAAAAAGAACAGTCATAAGAGAAGGCAAGTTGAGAAAAGGTTGGAAAATGCTAACCCTGCGTACACAATTTAGCAATAGGAGTAAGGATGGTGGAAGCCTCTTGTTAATATGAGCATATTTTTGTGGTGTCATTCTGGTTCCCAAGTCCAACTACTGAGCTTTGACTTATTTAGCTGTTAAAGCCTGTAATTCAACTGTCTGATCTCATTACATGTGAACAAAGGAATGCTTTGTTTTGTTTTTATTTTAGGTTTTTATCATTATGTTTTCCAGGAGCATTTGTATTTGGGTTTAAGGGGATGTGAGATTTTTTTTTTATTCTTCTGTCAAAAGGAAAATAAAACAAGTTGGAAGTTGACCTTCTCTTTTTGTTTGAATTCAAAACATTTCATTAGCTGTCTTCTTATGAAAGGCATCAATCGACATAGTGAATTATTGAAATTTAAATTTAGACCTTGACACGACACAAAATTATCGTTTCCTTTAGCAAGGTTTAATTGAGAAATAAAGGTCATTCTTAATCTTAGCACACTAACTTAAGCCTAACATTATCAAGATTAATTGATTGCATATTTTCCTACCTTGTCCCGAGATCTGAAAATTGAAGCTGCATAAAGCTTTTTTGTTTTGTTGTGGTTACTTATTTTTGGGATCCTTGATTAGGTGATGCTAACAATGAATTTTGACAGGACATACCGAAATAAGGTTTCTACTGCAAATTTTGTTCCCTGGCCAATAGAAATAAGGTTTTGTGAACCTAACTATGCCACTAATTACGCCAAGGTTGGTCGTGCTTTCAGCTATTAATTTCCCTTCTGAGGTAGCAACTATAATTAACTAAACTGACAGTTCATGCTAGCTTATATATAGTTGTATCCTCATCATGTTTGCATCATCTCTTTCCTACACAGTTTGAGATATTGGTTCAGAGCAAAAGGAAAACTTTCGGATGACCAGGCTTTACATAGGTAAGCTATCAGTTCTTCATCTAATTAGCTAAGCTCATACTTAAAAGGAGCAAAGCAATCTGTTTTATCTCAGCGAGAGACTCTCGTGAGTAGATTTGTTATTGATAGAGAAAGAGTTCTAAAGGATACTTGAGGACTTGGGGTACACAAGTGAACACAACTTTATTATCTGCACTTCTTTGGGTATACTCTCACTTGGGAGCTAATATAAGTGCTTCAAAAGTTGTATATTTTTCCCTTCAAAATCATGTTTCTTTCTTGTAGGTTCATATTTACCATCAAAAGGGAACATAAAAGAAAATAAAAGCAGGAACATATTATTTTAGCATACAGAAGCTTTTACATTTATTGCAGAATAAGTCCATATTTCAGTCTGTATCTTTTCGTGCAATATTTATGCTGGTTGCGGATGTGTTGCAGCATATACCTAAGATCTAATCTTTCTTACTGTCAGTCTGAATCCTCACTGAAAGATGGGTTTCGAGACAAGTTCTGTTAATCTGGATCATTTTGTGAGTTCCAACAACTTTTAGACCAATTTGCTTTTTTCTTTAATGTGCCAGCTTTATATTTATGGGGAATATGTCGATGTTTGTCTGAGCAGCTTATCACCAAATTGTTGCTTATATTGCCTTCCAAACTCTTGAATATTCACTTCTAACAACACTGCATCACATATTTGCCTATGCATGACTTCATTCGTTGATTCTTCAGCCATGAACTATTCGCTAGATGAAAAGAAGGGCATGAAGTTCAAAATAGTGTTCAGAGAACATCTTACTTGAATCATGAGTGTCCTTTATAGCTAGTTAAAGGAAGACATTTGGCATACAACTGTACTTATATTTTCACTTCCGTCCCTTTTCCCATGATGTAGTTCCACAGACCTTTGAGAGCTGATGATTGGATATTGTTTGTGGTAATTAGAAAGAAAAGTTAAAGTAGTTGTGATGTTTTTAAGAACCATAATCCCTTTACTGGTGGTTTCTATTACTAGCAGCCTTCGTTCTAATTGTTTATCATTTTATAGATCAACAGTCCGACTGCTTATAATGCACGTGGCTTTGTGTGGGGGCAAATGTTTAATAGGAAGGGAGAGGTAAAATACTAGTTCTGAGAAGTGTATTCTGTGAGCTACCAAAGTATGTTTTGTTCGTTTTATTTTCTTGCTTTGTTAATGTGCCTATTTATCAAATTTTCCTTAATATTGACCGATAAAAAGTTATTTCGTACTATTTTTGTTTTTGCTTAGTTTTTTTATTAAAAAAAATCAGTTAAATAGGTTGAGTGACGTAAGTAAAACACTATAGTTGAATGACTTTCTATGGATGACTTTTGAATTAAAAATCAAAGTTAAGTGACTTTCGAGTGACCATATGAGATATTATCTCTCATAAGTTTAGCTTTCGACTTTTATCTCCCATGAAGGATGAACGGTTCGTTATTCAATAGCTTTGGCGGCAAAGTATAAATCACCTCCAATCCTTGTCCCTTGTGTCAAGTTGGGGCTTGGGGTTTAATTAATGGGCAATTCCGCGAGTTTTCAAATTTACCACTTGTTCTACATTTTGATCCTTGCCGGACACATGTTGCTCGGATATATAAAATCAAAATTAAGTGTAAATTTAAGTATAATTTATTCTAGATACTCAATTGACCATAGCAAAATAACAACCTCCTATTATGATACACTTAAATCAACATCATACACTACACCTTATGATACACACTTATTGAGCCTATAAATCGAAAACCGTACACTGGGCCATAATTATTGAGCCCAAAGCTCTGAGAATTCACATGCATTTGCATTTGCATTTACATGTTTGATTAGCAAACTAGTCAAAATTTCTAACATAATTATTAAAAACATCTATACTTTAAATTAATTATTAAAAATGTCAATTTATCAATATTTTAGCAAATATAATGTATGATAATATAATTTATTTACCTTCCTTTTTTTTCAAATCGGTCCACTTTTTGACCCAATTATTATTAAAAAGAAAAAAAAGACTTCATTACCCACTTTTCTCTCACTAAATGTTTTACCCACATTCTATCCTCCCTCTCTCTCTCACACACACACGTAGATTTTTATTCACACGTTTTTCAACAATTCTCTCTCATATTTTTTCAAAAAAAAATAATCTCGCTCATCTAATTTCCTCTTCCAATTGTTCTTCATTTTTTCGTCTTCCGCTTCTCTCTCTTCCGTAACTTCCATTTTTTTCACAAACTTGTGATTTGTTTTCATATATACTACATTAACATTCATACATCATATATTGTTTGATCTTTTATACATTCATATTTAATAATTTCGAAATTTTGCTTATAGGGTTACTAATGCACAAGTGAATACATATTTGAATTTGGATTTGGTGACAAAAAATCATCAGAAGAAGAAGAAGAAGAACAGAGAGAGAGTCAGAGAAAAAAATTGCAAAAATTGTATTCATATTAATTGTTGTTTGTTAATTGTTTTCTTTTACTTAACATTTGTATTTTTATTTAAAACATTGTATTTCTTTTTTAGTTTGTAGTCATTCCAATAGGTATGTCAAATGGATTTATATTTTCTAAGGATAGATGTATCCTATTTTTCACAATCAATTTGTATTTCATTTTAGAATATTGCATCCTTCCTCAACAAATTGTATTATTTCCACTATGTATGCTATTATTTTTTTCCAGAATCTTGTATCCCTATTTCCTTCACAATCAATTTGTATTTTCTTAGAATATTGTATTCGTCCACAACAGTTTGTATTATTTTCACCATGTATGTATTTTTTTCCCAGAATCTTGTATCCTTTCATAAATCATATTCATATGTAGTGATTAAATTATATTGGGATACAACCAGTAATATTTTTGTAATACAATAAAAAAAAAAAATTGGCAGTCATGTCTGGGATACAATTTTTAATTTTCATTATGAAAGTGAAATATCAATTTTAATTTGAATGGTAATGTGAGCACATAAAATGTAAAGATTATTGGTATACAATTACGATGAAAACATAATAAAAAAGAAACTGTTGATCCAATTGGATGAGCAAGGGGATTTCTTTGAAATTGTAACTGATGAGA
This sequence comes from Solanum acaule, assembly GCA_036250505.1. Taxonomy (NCBI): domain Eukaryota; kingdom Viridiplantae; phylum Streptophyta; class Magnoliopsida; order Solanales; family Solanaceae; genus Solanum; species Solanum acaule. Next base: position 15,003 of record JAJOOR010014923.1, read on the forward strand.
ATTTTAAGTGATATGTTCATTTTTTATAAAAAAAATTCTCTCCCCCAATTTTGTCCTTTCTGCTATTAAATAATTGTATTTACATTTTAAATAAATATTGAAAGTGTGGCTAATAGGTCCTATTAAATGTCAAAATATTGACATTTTGAAAAATTTCCCTATTATAAATTCAGTTAGGGATAGTTAATTATAGAAAATTGATATTGATTTCTGAAAAATTTCTTCAAGCTAAGGATGAAAAAAGCCTACCTCATCTCCATCTCTCGAAGGTAAAATTCAATTTCAATTTCGTAAAATCTGCTGCAAATTGTTTATGCGCTTTAGTAAATCAAGTGGAAGTTTGATGAAAATGGTTCGGTTTCTTCGTAAAAATTTCATATAGTGATACATCTATACTCTGTACTGACAATGATCCTATTTTATGATGAATATGAGAAGCCAAGTACGGTACCAAACAGGGGCGGCTCAATCCCTTTAAAAATGAGGCATCCATGGCCCCCAAATTTGAGGGCTCCCATTTTTTAGTAATAATAGTTAGGGTTGTTCATGGTTATGGTTAGAAAACCAATACGAACCAAACCGATTAAAAAACTCGATATTTGATTTGGTTTGGTTTTAAATTTTGAAAATCGATACTATATATTTGGTTTGGTTATGGTTTTACTAAAAAACAACAGCAAAAACCAAACCGAACCGACAAATTAGATATATAAATTTTATAATTATTTATATATTATTCATAAATAAAATATAAATATTTTGTTAAATTTTAATTAACTTAAGTCTTTAACTTTACCATTTTCTCAAGCCCAACACTTAAATTTTAGCCCAACTATTACAATCATAAGTCCAAGTCCATTAAAATCCTTTATTTTAGTCTTTACCTACCCTACCTCACATAAGATAGTCACATTTTCTCTTAATTGAATCACTTTGTTTGTGTAATAACAACTCTAGTATTGCTTAATTGAACCGACTATAGCTTTCATATGGATTGTTCATGTTCTAGGTATTTGTGTCTATCAAGATACGTATGTCCTTAAAAAAATTATTACTTTCAAACCGAAAAAACCAGAAAAACTGAACTAAACCGACAATAACCAAACCGACGGTTATGTTTCTCGTTTGGTTTGGTTTGGTTTTAGAAATTTTAAAAACCGACTAGATTGGTTTGGTTTTGGTTTTAACCAATAACCGATCCAAATTGAACTACGAACACCCCTAATAATAGTATTATTATAAGTATTTTTTTTAAAGAAAAAATAAATTATATTTTGTCTTTCTTTTAGTTCATTTCAAAACATTAAAGAATGTTTCTTATTTTTTTTTGTCAATTTTTAATTTAACTTCCACATGACATGTTTAAGACCACAAGATTAAAAAATATATTGGTATATATATATACATATATTTAGTTTAAGACCATGGAAAAAATAAAGATTTTTTCATTAAAAAGAAAAAATAACTTTGGATTTCAAAATAAAAGTTAGGCCTCCTATTTAAATTTCGCTTTAGGCCACTAATTTGCTTGAGCCACCAGTACCAAATACAACATTTAAGCTGCGATCGCAAGGATATTCATCTAAACAATCTATCAAATCTCTGAATAATCTTCCCCTTTCTGAGCAAGTAAATCCTCCACTCCTACTATCTCTTAGTTATTAGCAGATTTCTGAAAGTAATTCCTCCAATCATATCTTTAGTTATTCGACCAACAATCTGCAAGGGTTTTTGAAAGTCGATGAATTTTTTTCACTTTTTCAAAGTAGGCAAAATTTTGAAGGAGGACCAAAAGTGCACCAATATTGCAAATATGAGGAACTATTAGTGCTCTATATGAAAACTCAAGAATGACTTTGAGTCTTAATCCAAAGATGAGGGAGTATTTTGAACCTTCTCTCAACTAAAACTATCATTTCCCATTGAAAAACTAAGTAGGTTCATTAATCGTTCAAATATGATTTGGAATTCTGAAAAAAATCTTCAAGTAAAGATGAAAAACTCTTACCTCATCTCCATCTCTGGAAAGTACATTCAATTTCACTGCAAATTTGTTTATGTTTTATGCACTTTAGTAAATCAAGGAAATCTGATGAAATTGGATTTGGTTTCTTCATAATTTTTTGTGTCCGATATATGTTTGCAGATTGATTAATTCATGATGAATATGAGAAACCCAACTAAGGTACTAAATGACCTAACTAAGTCAAAATCAAATGTTACTATAAATATTCACAAACATTATTTATGGGAAGCTCGGATTCTCTTGCACGTGTTGCTCTTTCAACTTGACAATTTTGGCCCTTCCTGACCTAACTAAGTCAAAATCAAATGTTACTATAAATATTCACAAACATTATTTATGGGAAGCTCGGATTCTCTTGCACGTGTTGCTCTTTCAACTTGACAATTTTGGCCCTTCCTGACCTAACTAAGTCAAAATCAAATGTTACTATAAATATTCACAAACATTATTTATGGGAAGCTCGGATTCTCTTGCACGTGTTGCTCTTTCAACTTGACAATTTTGGCCCTTCCTGACCTAACTAAGTCAAAATCAAATGTTACTATAAATATTCACAAACATTATTTATGGGAAGCTCGGATTCTCTTGCACGTGTTGCTCTTTCAACTTGACAATTTTGGCCCTTCCTGACCTAACTAAGTCAAAATCAAATGTTACTATAAATATTCACAAACATTATTTAT
>JAJOOR010014924.1:0-27470 GCA_036250505.1 Solanum acaule
GAAGAAGAAGAAGAAGAAGAAGAAGAAGAAGAAGAGGAAGAGGAAGAGGAAGAGGAAGAGGAAGAGGAAGAGGAAGAGGAAGAGGAAGAGGAAGAGGAAGAGGAAGAGGAAGAGGAAGAGGAAGAGGAGGAAGAGGAGGAGGAAGAGGAGGAGGAAGAGGAGGAAGAAGAAGAGGAAGAAGAAGAGGAAGACGAAGAGGAAGACGAAGAGGAAGACGAAGAGGAAGAAGAGGAAGAAGAAGAATAAGAGGAAGAAGAAGAGGAAGAAGAAGAGGAAGACGAAGAAAAAGACGAAGAGGAAGACGAAGAGGAAGAGGAAGAGAAGAGGGCAGCAACTTAGGGCGATTTTACCCATTGATTCAAGATTTGTTTAGGGATTTGATTGAAGGTATGTGAAGCTTAATAATCAATGGGTTCTTCCACCCATGGAACCCCCATAGTTTCCCCTTAATTGTGAACTCAAAAACCCAATTCTAGCTAGGGTTGTGATTGCATTGTGGGTAGGGCTTGGGTGTGATTCCAATCTAGTGGATATCACCCAATTATGATTGAATTAGCTTTTTTTAATGATATTATGATAAATTCATGTGATTTCTATGATGAACCCTAATCTAAATTGATGAATGTGATCATTGTGGGTTTATGCCATTAGAGGTAAAGTTGAAGGTTCAAAAGTGATCTTCCTAAATCAATGTCTTGAATACTAATTGATCATAGTTAGGATCATCTAATCATGAGTTGAACTAGACTTGATTTAATAGGGAGTATCTTGACTTGTAAAGTTAGAATTGAACCTTTATGATCAAGTATGACTAGAATCACCTTCTAATGAACAATGTGATTGAATAGCTTGTAATTTAGACATGGATCATGGTAGAATGAAGTTAAGCTTGAAATTAGGGCTTGTAGCCATCATTGTTAGGGATTTGGGGGTGAAGTCAATATGATGTTATCCTGTGGTGTATTCTCTTTCTCTTATACACTTATACATGAATATGCTAGGAGATGCAAGTTCTCTCACATAGAAGGATTCTAGGTTGACTTAATAACCTAAAATGAATCAAAGAATGTTAGATTAGAATAGCTTGAAGTTGTGATGTATGATCCCTTCTTGTGTAGCTTGACTTGGTAAGATAAGACCAAGATAGGATAGCTTAGGATTGAGGATTTACACTCTCCTAAGGATAGCTTGGCTTATCATTGTAGGACTCATGTCAAGGGTAGCGTGAGTTAGTCATGGTAGCCTAGGATTGAGGATTTATACTCTCCTATGGGTAGCTTGAACTAGCATTGTTAGGATGCATTCATGGTAGCTTGACTTGGTTTGGCCAAGACCATTTCATGGTAGCTTTGGGATAGAGGACTTATACTCTCCTAAGGGTAGCTTATGATGGAGGATCCATACTCTCCTAAGGGTAGCTTATGATGGATGATCCATACTCTCCTAAGGGTAGCTTGACTTGCATTGTAAGGTGCATTTCAAGGATAGCTTGAGTTAGGTTTGTCATCGTAGCTTGGGATTGAGGACTCATACTTTTCTAAGGATAGCTTAGGGTTGGTAATCATACTCCCCTATGGATAGCTTGCTTTTGTAATCTGGTACACTTGTAAGGGTAGTATGACGTGGTTGGTTAGGACTATTTCATGGTAGCTAGGATAGGACACTTGTACCTTTCCTAGAGTAGCTTGGACTTGCATATTAGTGTGTCTTCCAAGGTAGTTAGCTTAGCTTAACCTAGTTATGTTAGTAAGATGATAGCATGGTTTAGGCTTTTAGGGGGTCATTCCTTGGTAGCCTTGAAGAGGTAAATAGACTAGAGGGGTTAGTCCCCAACTAGTGAACATTCATGGTAGTCTAAAGAAGTACTTAGTGTGGGTAGTAGTATGGGATGCTATCCATACATGGCACAAGTATGCCTTGAGGCTGGTTGTGATGGGTTCCCTTATGTAGTATGACTTAGCTTGGGTTGTTGCCATAGTTGCCTTCCAAGATATGATTGACTAAGGTGGTAGTTCCCTTATCTATATGAAGTAAGCTTTTAGTAAGACCAAAAGGAGGGTGAATATGACTAAGATCATTTCAAGGCTATGCTTAGTGTGAATGGTAGTATGGGATGCCTTTCATGCATTGCACAAGCGTGTCTTGAGGTTCCTTAGATGTATAGTACCTTTATGGTAGAAAGAATTATGACTTAACCATGCACATAGACTATGATTAAGATGACTAAAAAGGGCTACTTGGCTTGGGTGGTATTATGGGATGCTATTCTTGCCTTGCACTTGTATGCTTTTGAAGTTACTTGAGAATGGTGCTATTATGTTATGGATGACCAAGGGTCAATTATGCTTATGTGATTATGAATTGTCTCCTATGCTCATTAACTATGTCTTATGTTGACTTATGTTTATATGATGCTTATGTTGGAGACCATGCTATGACTTTGATGATTATGTTTATGATTATGTTGTTATCTCTTATGCTTATGTCATATTTGACTAACCATTTGATATGCTCTTATGATGTTGTGCTAGCTTTCATACTTGGTACATTTTGTACTAACACATATTGCCTACATTCTAACCAAATGTAGGGTCTTGGAGATTTGAGTTGCTTTTGAGGCTAGGTTTCAAGGATCTAGAAGAGTTGAAGATCTTGGTGAGTCATCATAGCTTCGAGGAAAACATCCAATTTACCTTTATGTCATTTCATTATGTTTTTAGACTTTGTATGGGCTGCGTCCCAAAGACTTTTATTCATGAGTATTAAATAGATGGTTTGAGACAAAGGTTTTAGTAAGACTTTCGCTTGTTACTTTTATGAAATATGACTTTGATTGTAAAAGTTTTAAATTGTTCTACATTTTCAATTCTATTACCTATGTTATGATGCAAAGGGCTTGTATTAGACCCCTTTGGGGTCGAGTACGCTGTGTTACGTCTAAGGGGTACCCCTGGGTCGTGACACATTTTGGCTAAGTTTGAATGTTTATTTAAAGACATTCTAAGTTATTTCACAAGTTCCTTGTTAGTCTATTTCTTGTGTTTAAGTCTTCCGCTGAGTAAGTAAGCCAGGCCAAGGATTCGCTTGGGGCCAACAATGGTTCTCGAGTGCCAGCCACATCTAGGGTGTAGGCTCGGAGCGTGACAAGTTGTAATTAATTTTTTTCTTAAAAGTTGTTCCAATGATAGTAATGATTGATTGATTGTTCACACACCTTACACGTAATTATTTATTATAAATATATTGGAACAGATGTGTTTTATGTTGTACTTGTAACTCATAATTGACATATATTGGAGCATATACAATATTATGTTGTAAGATCTAACACATAATTGATATATGTTGGAACATATGCATTATTCTGTACTTGTAACACATAATTGACATATGTTGGAATATATGCAATATTCTGTTGTAAAGTCTAACACATAATTGTTATATGTTGGAACAAATGTAATATTCTGTTGTAAGTAGCAACACATAATTAAATAAATCACACATTTTATATAAATAACATAACATAAGTTGATTCAAATTAAGATAAGAAGATAGGAACAACATCCTCAAATAAAAAAGAGCATTGATTAAAATTCAACAACACTTATGGAGCATTTCGATTTGGGCATATAGTTCTTTTGTGGCCAAAGTCCCTACATACGAAACACTTATTTTTTCTTGTTGGAAATGATTCACCAACTCCATGCCGTCTCTTATATCTCCTTCTTCCAGGTTTGCTTGGATCAACATATGGAGAAGGTATTTCTCTCTATGATATCTAAAGGGACAATCCAAGAATCTTCAGGTGGCACCGGATGAATTTCCTCAAAATATGCCATTATGTATTTTTCCATTGAATAATATGGAGAGGAGTACTCATAAATCTGATTTCCAAAATCGGCACCATATTGGGATTGAAGCGCTGCCATGGCATGTGGTCAAGGTATTTTGTCCAAGTAAAAAATTCTACAAGTACAAGTTCTTCTTTGTAGATCCACCGTAGCAACATCACCATGACCAGTGACACTGAACTTGTAATTAGCGATTTGATGAGCCAACAACTTGTTGCCCGCGTTGACATACTTTGATATGTTCCTTTCAATTAAGCGAACAAATCTATTTGCAGAGTGCACCAGCTCAATACGCCTTTGGTGAAATAAAAGTGCAAATCTCCTGTTTATTTAATCAAATAGAACGACAATGGGAAATTCTCTTTCAACATCAAACATAGAATTCACCGACTCCGTGATGTTTGACGTCATAATGTTATCTATTACTTTTCTCATTTCTTGAAAACCAGTTATCCAAGCGGTATGTGATACAAAGAAGTACTTGAACCGCCCATTTCCATCGAGCGACAATGCCGTCTTGCTTCCTGGATTTATAACTTCAAGCATATAATGGTACGCATTAAGCACTGCATACCCGTGCTCATGTGTTCCCCTAACATTAGACTTAGCATGATCCATCCCCTTATAAATCTTCCAATATCTTACCTTACAACCCAATTCTGTGCGAAGTTGATTTGACATGTCTCTTGTGGATGGGCCTTTACCATTGGGAAACCTATTTTCAAAGTACTTACCTATGACTTTTGCCGTGGCATGTGGATTATCTCTGAACCACACGTATGGTACTTTTCATAGATTCTAATGACAAACCTATCGTTACTTGTAAATTTCACAGCCCTCAGCCACCAATTGCACTCCGGATATGAACATTTAAAAGAAAATACATTATGAGAATTGATCACCGTTTTCAATATAAAATCTTTTTCCAAGCAAGCAATTTTCAATGAATTTGCCAGTTCTTCCTTGTTTTTGAATGTCATTCCCTTGTAAAAATCGACTTCATCATATTGAACATTATTCACACGTGATGATTGAGAAGAACATGGAATGTAGCACTGCCAATAATAGGTGTTGGAGGATTGTTGCTCTAAAAGTCCGGCACTTCATCTTTTCCAATTTCATCATCGTGATTATTCTTGTCCACATCATCAAATTCATCATTTAACATATCTTGTTGGTCATCTTCTAGATTATGATCCTCCTCGATAGGATTTTCATCCTCGTAGACTCTTAATATGAGCGGTCTCTCTGCTCCTCCCAAATAAATAAGAAAACTATGATGATCAGTTATTTTAAAAGGTAAGACCTTCTCATTATGAAAAAAAATTGGGAATGTAACTCATGACAAGATCTTTCGGTTGACAATTGTATCCACATTTTTGGATGACTAAATTCACAAAATCATCATACAAAATATTTCTTTTGACAGTCATCCCTATCGATCCTCCCCGTTTCTTACCATCCTTCCAACGCCAACTGTATCGATTTTTCTTCTCGACCCATTCACCACGACAATCACTACCTACAAATAATCCCTCCATTTATTATACCTGAAGAAATTAATTAAAAAATAATTAGTACTAATGGAGAAATGTGTAAGTCATATGTTGCAGTGCAACATATGACTATTCTGTGGCGACATGTAAGTCATATGTTGCTACATATAACTATTATGTTGTGACAAATAAATCACATGTGGCAACATGTGTAAGTTATATGTCGCAACATATGACTATTCTATTACAAAATATAAGTCATATGTTGCTACATATAATTATTCTGTTGCGAAACATAAATCACATATTGTGACAAAATGTACAAGTCATATGTTTCAGCATATGACTATTCTGTTGTGACATGTAAGTCATATGTTGCTACATGATTACTATATGTTGCAACATATGTCTATTCTGTTGCGATTGAAATAACTTTTATGTTGTTACATAAGACTATAATTTATTCCAATAGTCAATTGTTGCAACATATATAGCCATCTGTTGGAAACGCAAATGCAAATTATTGAAAAAATTGCGGGTACCCAGATGATGATGAATAATTTCAAAGAACTGTTAATTTTACTTACCAAAATAATGGTGTGTGAACCCAATCACTTATGAAGTAATTCCAATTAATACCGAATGAAATCTGGTCCATTGATTAGATTTGCTAAATCTGATTCAAGAAGAAGAAAACAAGAAGAAGAAAGCTCAAGGACTAGCAGCCAAAAAGAAGAAGAAGAAGAAGAAGAAGGCGGGAGGCGAGGGGGAAAATCTTTTATTTCCCCTTTTGGTACAGCTCGCTGGTGGCTTCCCTCCAGTTTTGGTTCCCACCAAAATTGGTTAAATTAGGGTTTAGTCATTTACCCTTTTACCCCTCATTTAATTCAATGTACCAAACTACCAACTTATAAACTTGAGGGCAACTCCACAATCCTTAATCACATAATTGTCACCTACACTCAATAATTAAGACTCCCCCCTTTATTTTGACACCTTAATGTCACCTTTAATTCAAAGTCTGGAGAAAGATGAAGTAGAGGGTAAAGAAAGAAAATGTGGACACAAATATAACATCTGTTTGCCATTTACTTAACTAATTTGGAACCTCTATAATTGCATTTAAAGTACCTAAATACCCCTCTTTTTAGTACAATTCACCTTGCATTTTGTACAATACAGTGACAACTTGATTATCTAAATTTATTTATTTAATTTAGATAAAAACTATAGCAAATAATTAAAACTTTTGAGGAACTCATCTCAACATTCAAAAATAGATATCATTTACATTTTTTCTTCTACCATAGGAAGGTAAGGTGTTATCAAGTAAACATTAAATCTCACATATCTCTGTAAATATCAGCACACTCAACTCACAAATCTTTGAGCCTTGCAAATATGAAAATAGGAGGCATGCCATTTTCAAATGGTGACAACACCTACAAGCAATATAATTGTCATTTTCCTTCACATATAAGTAAAAAAAATTATTATAAAAATATAAAGAGTGCAAGAAGACTTGTTTTAAGAAATCATTCTGTTGAGGCAACTTATGCTATACCAATGAAAGAAACCAATTGGCACAAGTCATGCAAACATGAATTCATAAAAATCTTTACTTCACTTTTCATTCTTAAGTAGAGAAAACTTTTAACTATGAACTATTTGTCTGTCGTTCAGCTCTTTACAAAGAAAACAATTTATGAGAAAATCCTCGAAAAGCTAGGCAATTCAGTCTCTCACATGACTAATTAGTTTATGTCTGAAACAATAAGAACAAATTAAATAAAAAAAGTTAAATGAAAAACAAAAATCAAACACATAAGAAAAACAAAAGGAAAACATAAAATATAACATCAACTAAAGTTGGGCGGAAGGATGAACAACAAATCGTTGAGAAATTTGCAGTAACTATTAGGAAGGGAAGAAATGGAACACATCAGAAAATCAAGAATGGACATATGGATATTGCAGGATGTTAACTCAGCGAAGAAGCTGGAGTAGCAAAGAAAAATGAGAACAAAGAACAACAGAAATATAACACATGACAAATTCGAAGCAGCTATTAAATTGAGGGAACAAATGAATCACATGAGAAAATCAAAAACGAAAATATGAAATATTATAGAAGCTTAACACAGTGAAGAAGTACAAATGATTTTTTAGGATGATTATCAATTCATTTGAAAGTGTCGAATTATTTAAAACATACATCCATTTATAGAAAAAGACATTCACAAAAAGAGTGAATTCACCAAATAACTTTTTCTAGAAGTTCAAAGCTTCATAATAGAGGAATATGAACTTACATATTCTTGATCGAACTAAGAAGCTTCAACTCCTGTTCACTACACCATAAAATAAATAGTGTCAAATTAAATCAAATCACATAAACCGTTAAAATCAATAGGTATATAAATTTGAAAAAGTAACTATTGATAGCGTACCAAAAATTTATAATCAGATCCAACAGATCTAATTCTAATCCGATGTAGAAAATTAGAATTGTTGCCAAGAAACTGTTTAACACTAATGCAGTACTAAAACAAGAGATAAAATCCACCATACCAGCTCCAGGTCGCAACAAACTGTCCTTCGACGATGTGGTTAACAAAATATATTCACATTTGTTGAACTCTTTTGTGCTTCCACTTAAAAAAGTATTTACTTATATCAGAAGAAAAAAATAAATTGTTTTAATTATATAATGGAGATCCATTAGAATGAATGGACATATAATTTTAGCCTTGAAAGTTGAAACTCTACTTAATTACCAAACTCGGTAGAAAGAATCAATTGGTGCCCTTTTTTATGAGTAGCAAAAATCAATAATTTGAAAATTTTCACCCATTATGGCAAACTGCTTCTGACTCAGGTTTTCTATTTAGATCATTTCAATTTCTAATTAAATTGGAGCTTTTCTACGGTGAAGTTGTGAAAATTATCCCTCTATTGGATATTATTAGTCTTCTCATGTAAAATCATTACAACGGACCTTCAGTTGTTCACTCCTTGCATATTAAACAAAAGGATATGACTTTTCTTCTCGTTAAAGTAAGTTGGTCGTAATTCTTAGAAAATTACTAAATAGGTACAATCAATTAATTTTCACTGAAAAATTTTCATTAATTTCAAATCAAAGAATGATTTTCATTTCATAATTCTAAGAAACCATACTAAGATGAAGCAAGCATCAAAAGTAAGTTGATGTAAATATCGACTAAGCAAAACTAATCTCATGTGGTTAAAGCAAAAGTTGCCTCAACGGAATAGGAAATGACATATTCACTTACATGTAAATGTGAAACATTGAGACATCATATGATCAATCCCGGCTATCAATGACACAAAATTTTGCTATCACATATAACCGATCTTTACTATTGATGACATGCAATTTCGCTACCTGCGGAGCTTAAGCTTTTACGAACTGAAAGATCTTCCCATTTTAAATAAGAATGAGTGTCTTTCAACTAGATGTGCTCCTTTGGCTGGGTTTGAGAGAGAGAGCGTGAGATAGTTGGTCTAATAACTAGTCCAACTTCCTTGTATCTGAAAGCGATGACAGGATGTTAGGTCTAGTAAGGAGACTTTTAGGATAATTTACTTCCACGAATAGACTGTTAGGCTAAGAAGAATAGGTTGGGATGGAGTGTTGGGTACAAAAATAATCTATGAGTAGCATGAACATCATATATGACACTATAAAGCTATAAGCATGTGAAATGAGATGGTTACATAGTTACTAACATAAGGTAAGCTATAAAAAATGGTACACGTCAATACAGTAAGGTCATTTGTTTCCAATTTCTATTACCCACAACTACAATTCTTTAGCAAGGAATTTAAAATTACCTTAAACAATCAATCAAAACTTAATCCAACTAAATATTTTAGCTGGCCACTCTTCCACATATAGTTACAAATATATACTTACATATTTGTCACACCAATAATGAGATAAAATGCTCAAAAGAAACTCCTTTCGATAATTCATTACATGTTTTCTATCTCTCCCAACAAAATTTCAAGAATTTCAATAACATACAATTTCGAGTGGTCTACCTCAAGATCATTACTAAGTGGAAGGGCAACCAAGAAATTGACAAAAATGTATTACTGACCTTTGAAAACTTTTTATCATGGAGTCTTTCTCTATTCATTCATTGTATTTTTTTTAATACGATTGGATGAGTACATGCATGTGCAAAATAATTAACAAAGAGGCTAAGGCATACAAAACTTTACAGTAAATTCAAAAAAGAAATTATGTTGGGCCTAACAACACCATATCTTGACTTTTTTTTTTGATTTGATCCCTTTCGAGTTGGACATGGAGGATGAAGGAGAAAGTGAATAAAGTCAAAACAATACCCATTACAGTCCTCATGCTTGAAAAAAAGTGATGTAAGATTGAAAAAATTTCTGTAACGAAAATAAAAAATGATGAAGATAGAGGCTGTGTTTGGTATGAAGGAAAACATTTTCCGAAAAATGTTTTCCAATTTTCTCACGTTTGATTGGGTAAAATATTTTCCAAATCAACTCATTTTCCTCAAATTCAAGGAAAATGACTTCCCTGTTAAATTTATATGAGAGCAAGAGAAAACTACGTACGTAGGTCAGATGCTTTAAACAATACGGCGCCGCCGCCGGAAACACCACTCACCTAAACGTGGTCCATGGCCTTTCCGGCCACTGGTCAACCTATTCTTGGGGGATTAGGGGGATTTGTTACAAGACTCTGCTTTCCCTCCATTAAATCCTACCAACATGCCTGCCGGCCATCTAATTTGTAATACTAAATCCACTAGTGTGCATATTGATCTGCCTAACAAACAATGTCGGGGTTCACCAACTATGCTAATGTTCTCAAAGGGCAAAGCCAAAATCATAGTCGTCCTACAGGAGTCAAGCCTATTCCAGTAAAAATTGTGTCCTATGCCAATGGGATACCACAAATAGTGTGGACTGTAGAAGAAGTTGATCGCATTATTTACCCATCTGAGTCTGATAGATTCTATTTTATCTTCTTCAATAGAAAGGGGGGGGGGGGTCAATTTTCTTATAGAGCCGTATGCACAAAAGATGTTGTACTCCAGTTTGCGGTGGTCGGAAAGTTTTCATAAGGGTGGCCCTCTCTGGAGGAACTTAGATTATTAATCCCTAGACAATGTAATATCAAAGGGGACTGCAAAATTGGTTTATTAAGAAACAATCATGTCCTTATTCGCCTTGATCAGCAAGAAGATTTTACCAATCTCATGTCGAAGAACATCTACTATATAGTGGCCAAGGATGGATACTCATAGTCTATGCAGCCTCTAATCTACGATGCTAAGTTTAGGGTGGATGAAGAAACGACACAAGCGATGGCATAGATCTCATTCCCTGGTCTTAAATTGACATACTTTGTGAAAGAAGCATTATTCTCTATCGCTTCAGCAATCGGGAAACCCCTTCACCTTGACTAGGCCACGATCAACAAGACTAGACCTAGTTGTGCTAGGGTCAAAGTACAAGTTGACCTATTATCAAACTTTCCTAAGCACGTGGAAATGGAGATTATCAATGAGCACACCAAAGAGTCTAGATTGGAACATGTGAAAATACAATATGATATACTGCCCAAGTATTGCATGAATTGTAAAGTTCAGGGACATGCAAAGGAAGAGTGTAGAGTGTTACATCCTGAACTAAAGTTAGAGACTACCACTAAAAATCATATTGAGGACATTGATAAAACTGGGGAAAACACTAATAATGATACAAGAAGGAGGAAAAGGGTCCTGCACAGTTACTAGAATCCTACCAACAGAAGATTCATGAGAAAGGGTCATATTGGAGAAAACTCACAGGCTCAAACTTCGACTACTGCCACAGAGATTACCACTGACAATGACTTTGCATAACTACTTGATACTAATATCATGAAGGAACAAGGTGGAGAGGGGTCAGGGGTGAAGATAAGTGGGAACAAGGGACTGAGGAGGAGATAATACAAAATAATAAGCACGCATCTGCAAAGAAAGGAGGACAACAATATTCTTCCACAGAGGAATGGATTTCACAAGTATTTAATATAAACAATGGCATACAAATAAAGGAAGCAGGGACGGGGATTTATAATAATGTGGCACGACAGTATCCTCAACATCAACAGTTGTGTGAAGCACCTATTAACAAAGAAGAAAAGAAGAATCAGTTGGAGAGACATAAAGCTATGAATATAAAAGATAGGAAGGATGGCATGAATATTCCTGCTATAGAATATGTTGGCAAAGATGAAGTAGCAATTCAGACAGGAAATGTAGAAGAGAGGAACAAAGATCTGGAAGGAGACTCATCACTGGAGGTGACTGAAAGCCAAGAGGAAGAAGAAGATCTCATCATGAGAAAAGAACTAGCAGAAGCTCATTATCAAACACCACTTCAAATGGTTGACGGTGAAATGGTTGAAGGGCAATATCCACCTGACAGTGCTGCGAAAGAAACTTTGTTAGCTATTACTAATGCAGAACATACATCAATAGTTAACAGAAGTAATGAAGGGCAAAAATCTCCACCCATGGAGAAATTACATGCACTGATTTCACATGAAATATCAAATACAAATCAAGAAAAAAATGAGGTTTCTCTATTTTAGGAAGACAAGGAGGAAGCTGACTATGATGAGCAAGCAACATAAGTTCTTCGGGAGGCTGACCTATCTCCTCAAGTTGTATCTAAATCTAAAAAAGGTAAAGCTAAAAGGGAAGCATCTTAAACCTACAAGGATACAGGATAAGAGGGTGGGGAAGACATCTTCTAAATGATTAAAGCTCTTTTTTGGAATATTAGATCTATGAGAACTCAAAATGCTTTTCATAGAGTTCAAATGCCTCACAGACATCACAAGTTTTTTCTAATTCCTTTGATGGAGCCTTTTCGAAACACTAGTCAGATTCAGACTTACAAAAGGAGGCTAGGGATGAATTATGCTAACTATAATATTAATGGCAAGATTTGTATCTTTGTGAAAGAACATACTCATGTGGGAGTAATTTCTGATACAGATCAACAACTTACTCTACAACTGACACTGGAAGATGGAAAACAGTTTCTTACCACTGCGATCTATGCAAAATGCAATGCTGATGAAAGATTGGAATTATGGGACTCTCTATATACCATTAATAACAATTTTTCCATGCCATGGTTGGGCGGTGGTGATTTCAATGTCATTCTAAGTGATGAAGAGAAGATTAGGGCACTTCCTGTACTTCCTCAGGAATATTAAGATGTTGTTTTCTATATTAACTCATGTGAATTATATGATATAAGTTTTACGGGGAGCCCTTTTACTTGGAGGAATGCAAGATCTGATGCAGAATGCATATTCAAAAGATTAGATAGGGTGGTTGCAAATCAAGCTTTCCAGGAGTTGGTGGGTAATCTAGACATACAACACCTTGCCAGGACTGGTTCAGATCATGCCTATACACTTCTTACATGCAGTGGAGTTAATCATAACTTCTCAAAGCCATTTAGATTTCTAAAGTTTTGGAGTAGTAGGGAGGATTTTAAAGATGTGGTGAAGGAGAACTGGACTGTTGATTACCCATCTGATATAATGATTTAGTGGAAGTTGAGACAAAAGAAAACTAAATTAGCTCTTGCTAAATGGAGTAGAGATGTATCTAGGGATATATTCAAGCAATTATTGATCTAAGATAAAATCATGAAGATGAAGGAAGACCTCTTTGAAGTAAATCCTACTGCAACTAATAGATCTGTACTACAGTTGGCACATGCTGAGTATAGAAAGTATCTTCACTTGAAGAAGAATTTTGGAGGCGAAAGTCTAGTATTCAATGGTTCTTAGAGAGAGACAAGAATACTAAATTTTTCCACTATTTGGTAAGGGGAAGAAGGAGGAGATTGGCTTTAAAAAGGATATGTAAAGAAGATGGGAGATGGGCTGAGACTGAGGAAGATATTGCTAATGAGGCTTTGAAATTTTATCAGAAACAGTTTGCTGATAGTGGTATTGACTCTGAATTAACACTTCTGCATCACATTCATCCTCAGATTTCTGCAGATGATAATGCCTTTTTAATTGTAACTCCTGATGTTGAAGAGATAAAGAAAGTGGTGTTTGAATTGAATGGAGATAGTGCCTGTGGCCCCGATGGATTCACATGATTTTTTTATCAATCCTGTTGGGATATTGTGGGACAAGACTTAATTGGTGTGGTCCAAGCTTTTTTTAGAGGCAACACCCTACCCAAAGCCATCACTCATACTAATTTGGTTCTACTTCCAAAAAAAGATCAAGTCCAAACCTTTTTTGATTTGAGGCCAATTGGTTTGAGCAATTTTATTAATAAGGTGATATAAAGAACATTACATGACAGATTAGAGGGCATTCTCCCAAAACCGATTTCTCAAAATCAGTCTGGGTATGTAAAAGGCATGAATATTTCTGAAAATGTTGTTCTTACTAAAGAAATTATTACTGATATTGGGAAAAGGGGTAAACCTCCTAATGTTGTGATTAAGCTAGACATGGCAAAAGCTTATGACAGGGTTAGTTGGAGGTTTTTGATTAAGGTATTAGAACAAATGGGCTTTAATACCATTGTGGTTGATATGATATGGAGGCTTATTGCAAATAATTGGTATTCCATTCTTATTAATGGAAAATCTCATGGGTTTTTTCATTCCACCAAAGGAGTTAAACAAGGGGTTGAGTAAAAACTAAGGGGTATTTTGAGGACAACATCAATCTGTGACTGAGATACCGACATTGATGAATCGAACCTATAGCAATGCTGCTCTCCTTGCCCGCCCCATCCGCTCTTAGTCAGCTAATCGATCTTTTATCCCTTGATTTATTCATATTAGCAACTGAAGTGCTCTCCATATCCTTGAATCAACTATTCTATTATACTGAGTTCAAAGCCTATGGTATGCCTAAGTGGAGTGAGAACCTAAATCATCTGGCTTATGCAGATGACACCATTACTTTTGCAGCAGCTGAGAAACAGTCTTTATTGTTGATTATGAAAACATTGAAGGCCTATGAATGTCAATCAGGGCAGACGATTAATAGGGACAAAAGTGTATTTTATATGCATAACAAAGCAGCACAAAGGCATATACAAGTGGTGGAGGAGGCTATAGGTTTAACCAAGGGTAAGTTTCCTTTAAGTTACTTAGGTTGCCCTATTGGTCATGCAAGACAAAAAAAAATTCACTTTAAGGAGCTGATAAAGAAGGTCCAGAATAGACTGCAATTGTGGAAAGGAAAATTATTATCATTTTGGGTTAAGGCTGTTCTGATCTCACATGTATTACAAAGCATGCCAATATATCTTCTTTTTGTTATGGTACCTCCTAGTTGTGTACTTATTGAATTACTTAGAATGTTTGTGAAATTTCTATGGAACTTTAAAGAAGAAGGAAGGGAAAAACACTGGGTTGCTTGGGGAGATGTCTGTTTACCAAAGGAGGAAGGTGGACTTGGATTTATGTAACAACCTGTATTAGGCGTATGCTAGTTCTATTCATGTGATACTTGGAATAGCCTTATAGTATAGGTAAGGGACCATGCTTCTTATATGATTAGTATTGGTTTAAACTGGCTCGGAAGGTGATGTAACGCCTTGCACATTTAGCATGTGTACGGCAAGTTAACTCCGACAAAAGTATTTAAACTAGAGGTAGTAAGGTGGTAATTGAGCTTAAAGTTGAAAGTTAAGTGCTAAGTTGAAGAAAAAGGGATTAATATTTAGAAAATGGAATAAAATAATTGAGCTGCTTGCTTGACTTAATTAAGCTAGTAGGTGACAAGTAGGTGCATCACCTACTTAGACTTATTGACCAGCACAAAGGACCAAGTAGGTGCATCACCTACTAAGGCTCTTTTTTTTTAACCATGTAATTGGGCCAAGTGCACTACCACCTACTTGCATTAATCTGGCCCAAGTTGAGTAGAAGAATAAGGGGAAAATGGACAGCCAAGCCCAATAGTCTTAACTCCAGAAAGGACCAAGTGAAAAGTCCAAATAGGTGGATCACCTATTTGCATTAATTATGGCCCAAATTGACAAGAATAGAGGGATAATTGGCAGCAAGGCCCAACAAATGTTGATGTCCCCAAAGGCCCAAGTTAAAAGGCCAAGTAGGTGGGTCACCTACTTGACAATATATGGCCCAAAATTGGCCAAGAAAGTCGTCCATTACACCTCCTTTTTAAAGGGATAAAGATCAGATCTTTTGCTCCATTTTTTAACCTGCAGAATTTTCAGATTCTTAAGTTTCTCTCTTGGTCTCTCTTGGCTTCAATTAACAGACCTAAAACACCTTGGGGTTCTTGAGTATTGTCCCCCTTTTCAAATAAAAGTTTGAAGGAGAGTTTCAGTTCTTGAAGTACAAGTTTAGAGGATAAATTTCCAGAAACTAAGGTAAGCCTACTGCCCATTATTGCCTCTCTTTAAATACAGGTTTGGGGTGTAGAATTTCGTATATATTTATCAAGAACTAATCGAAGGTGACAAATCCTTGAGTCAATATTCTCCTATTATGCTAAAAGATTTTTAGGGATTGATACTGGCTGCCTTATGTATTTGGTTGTTGGGGGAAGTTTGGGTATCTTGGCAAAGGATGTATGAAGTTGTATTAAGGTATAGAAGAAGGGTGTGGTGGTTCACCATTTGTGTAAGGGTTGTATGGGCCTACTTTCCGTCAAGTGTTTAGCTACTCTTTTAGGGCCTTAATGTGATTAGCTGCTAACATCAGCTTAATCGTGACTTATATTGTAGATTAGCACCCAAGAAGGGAGGATGAATCGTGACAGTTGTATTGGTCAGAAAATAAGCTATGTAGGGCTATTCGATTCCATATTCCTTGGCATGAAATTTGATACTTGCGATTAATATCAACAAGTGAATTTCCTAAGTTCTATGCCTAGTAAAGAAAACATAATGGCAGCGTACGATCTCCAAATATGTAATAATATTCCCCCCTTTCCTTAGTGAATAGAATTACATCATTATATGTTTAGTACTCTATAGTCAGTTGAAGTCAATTGTGTCATTTAAGCTCACAAGTAATGCATTGATGTTACATAGCTCCTTATGTCATTGTTACTGCCTTGAAGTATTATTTTCATGTCTTCTACTACTGGTCCATATTTCCAAATCTCAAAAGTGATTATGACCACCAAAACAACAATCTCAAAGATTAAAGAATCTAAGTGAATCAATTGGTATAGAAGGGTGGCAGCTCAGGGGCGAAATCCTAGCATGGGCCGATCCTAATTGGTATAGAAGAGTGGCAGCTCAGGGGCGAAAGCCTAGCATGGGCCAATCCCAATTTGTGTAATTTTGAGGACCGCATCTCATGGGTTGAAATGCCTAGCATGGGTCATCCTCTTGTACCACTGATTAGCTGGTCATTCCTATCACATGCTTTATAAAGATCATAACACACATAAAGGTAAAGACAAGAATGTAACATACATGATCCCACAAGAGTTAACAGAGGTGGTCTTCTATTCTGATTTATGCACACATCTATTGATACTTGGTTTCATTCGAACTCTTATTTTATATATGTTATTGCCTTACATATTCAGTACATTTTTTTGTACTGACGTCCCTCGCGGGGGACACTACATTTCTTGCTGCATGCACAAGTACTCTAGCTAGTAGACCTCATCAATAGGAGCACACGACACTCAGCTACTTTTGGTGAGCTCCAGTTGCTTCAGAGCTTTACTGAGTCCTTAGTAAATTCATTTTGGTATTATTTCATAGTTAAGGGTAAGGTGGGGTTTGTCCCGACCTACTCTACGGTTTTCTATCTGTTAGAGGCTTTATAGACTTATGTATATGGTTTAATTGCGTCTTAACAAGTTGTTGCCTCAACGGCCAAGTCTTGTATATAACTTTTGTGTCTACTTATGTAGGTTCATATCGCTGCATCCTATGTGAACTTGTCACAAGATTGTCATAATTATATGCATAGTAAGCACAGGTTTCATGTTGGTTCTCTCGGGCCTTTAGGGAATCGGGTGCCTGTCCGTCTTAATGAGGTTTGAGGCATGACAAAAGTGGTATTAGAGCAGATCATCCTAGGGAGTCTACAAAGCCATGTCTATGTATAGTCTTGCTTATGGATGTGTTGTGCACCACATTTATCAACAAGAGGCTATGGGACATGTAGGAGTTGGCTCTTTTCTTTTATTTCTTAGATCGTGTGATAAAACCAATGTTGTAGGTGAATCATACCTAACTTCTAAATTGTTTTATTATAGCGAAGATGCCAGTTACGAGAAGGAGTAAAAGTACAAGTAAGCGAGTGGATATGGCTGCCCAAGAAGGGATCAGCCAACCACCACCTAGTCAAGCTGTTCAAAGTGAGGTTCAAGATGAGTCTCTATCACAGACTTCCCTGACCCTTCCATCTCCAGAAGATCTAAGGAGGGAAGCTGCACCTCAAGAACCCCCTATTAATGCTATAAAACAAGATTTAAAGAATGCAGTCCAATTATTGACTCGTATAGTTGCTGGCCACAACCAAAGGCAAGAAGGTCCAGTTGCAGGCACTAGTGGTGTAGATAGAACAACTGGCACGCGAATGCGTGATTTTCTTAATTTGGACCCTCCATCATTCACCGGGTCAGATCCTAATGAAGATCCACAAGACTTTATAGATCAGATCCAATGCACTTTGGATGTTATGCATGTAAGTGGTAAAGAAGCACTCAAGCTAGCAGCATATAGATTAAAGGTTGTGGCTATATTGTGGTATGAAGCTTGGAAGCAATCTAGGGGAACAGATGCACCTTCAGCTACATGGAAAGAGTTCAAAAAGGAATTCCTTGACCATTACCTGCCATTGGAGATCCGAGAGGCCCGTGCAGATTAGTTCTTAAATCTCCACCAAGGAAGTATGAGCGTGAGAGAGTACAGTCTCAAATTTAATTCCTTGGCCAGGTATGCTTCTAATGTAGTAGCTACTATGGGGGATAAAGTTCATCGATATGTGGATAGATTAGATTTATATCTGGTTAGAGACTGTACCATTGCTTCGTTGAATAAAGATATGGATATAGCAAGGATGCAAGCTTTTGCGCAAAATTTGGATGATCAAAGGCAAAGAAGGACACAAGAGTCAGAAACAAGGCATTTTAAGAGGGCCAGATCTATGGGGCAATTTACACCATCCCAAGGTGAGTTTAGGCCTCGGTTCTTTAACAGACCGCCTAGGCTATCATCTTCCTACTCTACAACTAGTGCCCCACCTCAGTTTCAAGAGTCTAGGGGAAATCAGTTTGGGGAAAGAGGTGAAAGCCAAGGTTCATGAACAACGGGGTACCAAGAGCAGGGAAATGTGAGCCAATCTAGACCTCCTCGACAATCTTGTAAACAATGTGGAAGAAATCATTTAGGTGCATGTCGATTTGGGACAAATGTTTGTTTTTGGTGTGGTACACCAGGTCATATAATGAGAAATTGCCCTCATAGGGGTGTGGGTGGTGTGGCACAACCTACTAGATCAGTTGCTGCATCCTCATCATCAACACCTTCTTTAAGTAGGGGACAAATGCCTACTCGTCGTGGTAGAGGAGCTAGGGGAGCAGCTAGTTCTAGTGGAGTTCAGAATCACACATATGCTCTCGGGGATCGACAAAATTTGGAAGCCTCACCGGATGTGGTTACATGTACATTGTCCATCTTTTCACATATTGTATATGTATTAATTGATCCGGGGTCTACACTATCATATATTACTCCATTGATTGCTGAAAAGTTCAAAAAAACACCAGAATTATTAGTGAAGCCATTTGAAGTATCTACACCGATTGGCAAGTCCATTATAGCTAGAAGGGTTTATCGTAATTGCATTATAACTGTTTGTGATCGTGATAGAAATGGTGGATTTTGATGTTATAATAGGTATGGATTGGTTAGCTTCTTGTTATGCCACGGTAGATTGCCGAACTAAGATGCTGCATTTCCATTTTCCAAAAGAGGTCGTCCTTGAATGGAAAGGTAATATTGGGACACCAAGAGGTAAATTTATTTCTTATCTTAAGGCAAAGAAGATGATGTCCAAAGGATACATATGTCATCTAGGGAGAGTGAAAAATATAGATGCGGAGCCACCAACTCTTCAATCCATTCCAGTGGTAAATGAATCTCCCGATGTATTTCCTGAAGATCTTCCGAGTGTGCCTCCAGAACGAGAAGTAGAGTTTGGTATTGATGTGATTCCAGATACTGAACCTATATCCATCCCTCCATATAGAATGGCCCTGGCAGAATTACGGGAGTTGAAGGAGCAATTAAAAGACTTATTAGAAAAAGGATTCATAAGGCCTAGTATGTCCCCATGGGGAGCACCAATTTTATTTGTACGCAAGAAAGATGGCTCGTTAAGAATGTGTATCGACTATCGGCAGTTGAATAAGGTAACAATTAAGAACAAATATCCCCTCCCTAGAATTGATGATTTGTTTGATCAGTTACAAGGTGCTAGGTGTTTTTCAAAAATCGACCTGAGGTCGAGTTATCACTAAGTGAGGGTCAAAGACAAAGATATACCCAAGACAGCTTTTCGAACACGGTATGGTCATTTTGAGTTTTTAGTCATGTTATTTGGGCTAACTAATGCACCAACAATTTTTATGGATTTGATGAGTAGGGTGTTCAAGCCATTTTTAGATGTGTTCGTGATAGTATTCATAGATGACATTTTGGTGTATTCAAGATCGAAATAGGACCATGCTAATCACCTGCGGCAGGTTTTACAAATTCTTCGTGATCGTAAGTTGTATGCAAAGTTCTCTAAATGTGAGTTCTGGTTAAAATTTGTGGCATTATTAGGTCATATTGTATCCGATAAAGGAATAAGGGTTGAAAACCAGAAAATAGAAGCCGTGGAAAACTGGCCAAGACCTATAACTCCTACGGAGATCAGTAGTTTCCTTGGATTGGCAGGTTATTACAGAAGGTTCGTTGAAGGATTCTCTTCCATTGCTGCAACCTTAACAAAGCTAACACACAAAGAAACTAAGTTTCAGTGGAGTGATGAATGTGAAAGAAGCTTCCAAGAGCTGAGGAATAAATTAACTTCTACACCTGTATTGGTACTTCCAAAAAGAACAGAAGGGTATGCAGTGTATTGTGATGCTTCGGGAGTGGGCCTAGGATCTGAATTGATGCAGCATGGTAAAGTAATAGCTTATGGCTCAAGGCAGTTGCGGCCACATGAGAAAAAATATCCAACTCATGATCTAGAGCTAGCAACAGTTGTATTTGCTTTGAAGATATGGCGCCACTACTTGTATCGAGTTCATGTTGAAATATATACTGATCACAAGAGTTTGCAATATATCTTTAAGCAAAAGGACCTAAATCTGAGGCAGCGAAGATGGCTGGAGCTGTAAAAGATTATGACATTGATATCTTGTATCATCTCGGGAAAGCAAATGTAGTAGCTGATGCGTTAAGTCATAAAATAATGGCAAGCACTTATGGGCAGTCTGTGGAAAGACAAGGAATAACTAAGGATCTATGTCAACTAGCTAGCTTGGGGGTTCACCTTCTTGAATCTCCAGACGAAGGGGTTATTATGCAAAATGCGGCAGAATCCTCATTAGTAGTGGAAGTGAAAGAGAAGCAGTACACTGATCATATTCTATTAAAGCTCAAGGAGAATGTACAACAGAGTATGACAAAGCCATTTGAGCTTATGCAAGAGGGAGTACTTTGGTGTCAAAACAGATTGTGTGTACCTAATGTAGATGAATTAAGAGAGAGGATTATGATGGAAACGTATCATTCGAGATATTCTGTCCATCCGGGGTCAACTAAAATGTATCATGACTTGAAAGAAATGTATTGGTGGGGGGACATGAAGAAGAACATTGCGGAATTCGTGGCTCTATGTCCAAATTGTCAACAAGTAAAAGTAGAGCACCAAAAGCCCGGAGGTTATATGCAATGTATAGAACTTCCAATTTGGAAGTGGGACATGATAAACATGGATTTTGTCACTGGTTTGCCTCGTTCATTTCGGAAGTTTGATTCTATATGGCTAATTGTTGATAGACTGACCAAATCAGCGCACTTCTTGCCTATCAAGACTACTTATATAGTTGAAGAATATGCGAGGTTATATATTAAAGAGATAGTTCTTCAACATGGAGTGCTAATCTCTATTATATCGGATAGGGGAGCTCAATTCATTGCAAATTTTTGGAAGTCATTTCAAAGAGTTTAGGAACACAAGTGAATTTAAGTACAATCTTTCATACTCAAACAAACGGTCAGGCAGAGCGTACAATTCAAACACTTGAGGATAAGCTGCGAGCTTGTATATTGGACTTCAAAGGTAGTTGGGATGATCATTTGCCATTGATCGAGTTTGCATACAACAATAGCTACCATTCAAGTATTAAAATGGCACCTTATGAAGCTTTATATGGTAGAAAATATAGATCCCCAATTGGCTGGTTCGAAAAAGATGAAACCACCTTAGTTGGGCCAGTTCTTGTTCATCAAGCTATGGAAAGAGTCAAAGTGATACAACAACGACTAGAAACAGCTCAAAGCTGACATAAATCATATGCGAATGTTAGAAGGAGAGGACTAGAATTTTCTATAGGAGATTGGGTAATCTTGAAGGTGTCACCAATGAAAGGGGTAATGAGGTTTGGTAAAAAGGGAAAGTTGAGTCCATGATATATAGGGCCATATAAGGTTATCCGAAGAATTGGCCAACTAGCCTATGAATTGGAGCTACCACAAGAGCTTTCATCAGTTCATCCGATGTTTCATGTCTCGATGCTTCGAAAATGCATAGGTGACCCATCTCATATTACTCCTACTGAAGATGTACAGGTTACGGGAGATCTCACTTATGAAGAAGTTCCCATTGTTGTTCTGGATCGACAAGTTAAGAAGTTAAGAAATAAAGAAGTAGCTTCTGTAAAAGTATTATGGAGGAACCAACAAGTAGTAGAAGTTACATGAGAAGCGGAAGAAGAAATGAAATTGAAGTATCCTCATCTCTTTCAGATCCATGAGAAAGATGAAAATGCTTAGTCTAGATGCTGACAAGTAAGTATAAGTCTATATGTATTATGTGATTAATAGTAGCACTAACATAGGCTTGAACTTGTTTGGGCTGGATAGCCATGCTAAGATTCGAGGATGAATGTTTTCAAGGGGGGAAGGATGTAACAACCTGTATTAGGTGTATGCTAGTTCTATTCATGTGATACTTGGCATAGCCTTATAGTATAGGTGAGGGACCATGCTTCTTATATGATTAGTGTTGGTTTAAACTAGCTTGGAAGGTGATGTAACGCCTTGCACGTTTCAGCATGTGTACTACAAGTTAACTCCGACGGAAGTATTTAAACTACAAATAGTAAGGTGGTAATTGAGGTTAAAGTTGAAAGTTAAGTGCTAAGTTGAAGAAAAAGGGATTAATATTTAGAAAATGGAATAAATTAATTGAGTTGCTTGCTTGACTTAATTAAGCTAGTAGGTGACAAGTAGGTGCATCACCTACTTTGACTTATTGACCAGCCCAAAGGACCAAGTAGGTGCATCACCTACTTAACACTATTTTTTTTACTATGTAATTGGGCCAAGTGCACTACCACCTACTTGCATTAATCTGGCCCAAGTTGAGTAGAAGAATAAGAGGAAAATGGATAGCCAAGGCCCAATAGTCTTAAGTCCAAAAAGGCCCAAGTGAAAAGTCCAAATAGGTGGATCACCTACTTGCATTAATTATGGCCCAAATTGACAAGAATAGAGGGATTAATTGGCAGTAAGGCCCAACAAGTGTTGAAGTCCCCAAAGGCCCAAGTTAAAAGGCCAAGTAGGTGGGTCACCTACTTGACAATATATGGCCCAAAATTGGCCAAGAAAGTCGGCCATTACACCTCCTTTTTAAAGGGATGAAGATCAGATCTTTTGCTCCATTTTTTAACCTGCAGAATTTTCAGATTCTTAAGTTTCTCTCTTGGTCTCTCTTGGCTTCAATCAGCAGCCGTAAAACACCTTGGGGTTCTTGAGTATTGTCCCCCTTTTCAAGTATAAGTTTGAAGGAGAGTTTCAGTTCTTGAAGTACAAGTTTAGAGGATAAAATTCTAGAAACTAAGGTAAGCCTACTGCCCATTATAGCCTCTCTTTAAATATAGGTTTGGGGTGGAGAATTTTGTATATATTTATCAAGAACTAATGGATGGTGATAAATCCTTGAGTCAATATTCTCCTATTATGCTGAAAGACTTTTAGGCATTGATACTGGCTGCTTTATGTATGTGGTTGTTGGGGGCAGTTTAGGTATCTTGGCAAAGGATGTATGAAGTTGTATTAAGGTATAGAAGAAGTGTGTGGTAGTTCACCATTTGTGTAAGGGTTGTATGGGCCTACTTTCCGTCAAGTGTTTAGCTACTCTTTTAGGGCCTTAATGTGATTACCTGCTAACATAAGCTAAATCGTGACTTATATTGTAGATTAGCACCCCAGAAGGGAGGTTGAATCGTGACAGTTGTATTGTTCAGAAAATAAGGTATGTAGGGCTATTCGATTCCATATTCCTTGTCATGAAATCTGATACTTGCGATTAATATCAATAAGTGAATTTCCTAAGTTCTATGCCTAGTAAAGGAAACATAGTGGCAGCGTACGATCTCCAAATAGCTAACAATATTTTTCCCTCTCCTTAGTGAATAGAATTACTTCATTATATGTTCAATACTCTATAGTTAGTTGAAGTCAATTGTGTCATTTAAGCTCACAAGTAATGCATTGATGTTACATAGCTCCTTATGTCATTGTTACTGCCTTGGAGTATTATTTTCATGTCTTCTACTACTGGTCCGTAGTTCCAAATCTCAATAATGATTATGACAACCAAAAAAACAATCTCAATGATTAAGAATCTAAGTGAAGCAATTGGTATAGAAGGGTGGCAGCTCAGGGGCGAAAGCCTAGCATGGGCCGATCCCAATTGGTATAGAAGGGTGGCAGCTCAGGGGCGAAAGCCTAGCATAGGTCGATCCCAATTTGTGTAATTTTGAGGACCATATCCCAAGGGTTAAAATTCCTAGCATGGGTCATCCTCTTCTACCACTGATCAGCTGGTCATTCGTATCACATGCCTTATAAAGATCATAACACATATAAAGGTAAAGACAAGAATGTAACATACATGATCCTACAAGAGTTAACAGTGGTGGTTTTCTGTTCTGATTTATGCACACATATATTGATACTTGGTTTCATTCGAACTCTTATTTTATATATGTTATTGCCTTACATATTCAATACATTTTTTCGTACTAACGTCCCTCGTGGGGGACGCTGCATTTCATGTTGTAGGTACAGGTACTCCAGCTAGTAGATCTCCTCAATAGGAGCACACGACACTCAACTACTTTTGGTGAGCTCCAGTTGCTTCGGTTTAGAGGCTTTGTAGACTTATGTATATGGTTTAGTTGTGTCTTAACAAGTTGTTGCCTCAACGGCCATGTTTTTATATCTAACTTTTGGGTCTACTTATGTCGGTTCGTATCGCTGCATCCAATGTGAACTTGTCACAAGATTGTCATAGTTATATTCATAATAAGCACAGGTTACATGTTGGTTCTCTTGGGCCTTTAGGGAATCGGGTGCCTGCCCGTCTTAATGGGATTTGAGGTATGGCAATTTAGGTCCTTGATTGATGTCTCTAAAGCTTTATTTGCTAAACTGTGGTGGAACTTTAGAAAACTCCTTGTGGGCCAACTTCTTGTGGAATAAATATTGCAAGAGGCATAGACCTCAAGTTGTTGAATGGAGGGGAGGGTCACAGGTTTGGAAGAGAATGTTGCAAGCTAGGGATGTTATTGATCAAGAGGTTTGATGGGAACCTAGGTGTGGTCGTTCAAGCTTATGGTATGATAATTGGTCCCAACTAGATGCCTTGTATTATGTTCTACGTATCAATCATAATTTGGATGAAAATATTGAAGAGGTCAACCAAATACCATTAATGAAAGATGGAACTTTACCTTGTTAAAGGAGTTGTTTATTGAAGAAGTATGTTAGAAGATACTGAAGGTGCTAGGTAATTACCTAGTAACAGAAGATAAAGATGTGACATGGTGGATGTCTAATGCTAAAGGAAGGTTTACTGTTAGATCAGCTTGGGAAATTGTAAGGTAGAGAAAAGAACCTCAAGAAGGCATTATGAACATTTGGGAGAAGGAAATTCCCCTCAAAGTTTCCTTCATGATGTGGAGAGTTTGGATGCAGAGGATTCCCATTAGGGAGGTCCTTGGGAAATTCAGAATTACTGATTCAGTGATCTGCTGTTGTTGTGATCAAAATGTTCAAGAATCATTCACCCATCTATTTTTCTGATGTCCCGATGCTAATTTTCTATGGAAGTGGTTTGCAGGAGCAACAAGGTTACATGGACCTTTTGTTCAGTTAAAACAAACTATATATAAATAGTGGGAGGGAGAATGTGTGCCTAAGTTAAGACCATTATATAAGGCAATACCAACATTCATTATTTGGAAGCTTTGGAAGAGGAGAAACATTATCAAGCATGGAGGTAAGATGTCTCAACAATCTATGGTAATGGATATTAACAGGAACTTATTTCTAATGGCTAAGTACAAGTATCCATGGTTTATAAACATGCCTACTTTATGGCCACTTATAGTTCAGTTTCTTGAAGCTTACACACCTCTCACCCACATTACAACTATAAGGTGGTTCTGTCCTGTAATGGGAGTCTTCAAATGCAACACTTATGCCTCTTCTAAAGAGAATCTGAACATCAGTACCACATCCTTTTGTGTGAGGAATGATAGAGGAGATTTGGTTGCAGCACATGCAAAGAAAGTGGATATTTGTACAGCTTTAGAGGCAGAAGTTCAAGCTTTTAAAGAGGGCCTCACCTATTGTTTGAACCATCATTACCTCCCTCTTACCATGGAAACTGATTCACTGATCATCAATAAAATTTTGGATGGCATATGGGAAGTACCATGGACCATTTCAAGAGACATAATGGTTGTGAAGAGGGAGCTGGAACATAAAGAAGTGACTCTGTTGCACATATATAGGGAAAGGAACAAGCTAGCTGATTTTTTATCTAATTTAGTTGCTGATGTTGCAGGTCCATAATTGATTCATTTTAACCACTTCCAAGAGCTACCAACACAAGCAAAAAATATTCTCAACATGGACAAAGCAAGCATACCAAATATACGGACGAAGAAAGGGCAACATAACAATTTCAACAATTTCAATCATTAGGGTTCACAGGCAAAGGAACTGATAATCCAACAGTATGTTGAAGAGCTATTACAAGAAAAATACTAAGTCAGCATGGTAACAACTCGATTGACGAAAGCTTTTCCCAAATCTTACCTCAATGAGAAGGAATGTAGGGCGTTATGCGCAGATTCATGTATTGAGGTAGTGGTATTAATTTCGATGGAATTCAACCTGCACAATACACGAAAATGGGTTAATGTTCATCATTCTAATAGGATTTTGATCAGCTAGTTGAAGCGGAAGCCTTATTTTTGGAATTGCGATGAATGTACACCCGGAGTGGAAGAAGTCTTCACTGAGAACGAATCCATGGCCTTTGTGAGACTTGTTGATTGCCCAAGTGGATATCCCTCAAGCTCCTCGTCGTTTCTCAGCTTCTAGGAAGAAGAAGGCCACCAAAGCTTCATCAGGGGATCAACTATGATGGAAATGAGAGGATGCTGAAGTTGGTCTCACCGTTTTAGTCCTTTTTCATTGGAATTTTGTCCTTAATTATTTTTTCTTTTATTTTTTATTTTTTTGTTATTTTTTTTGGTCTTGGAGACTTGGGCTTGGATCCTTTTTGGGTCCAAGCAGGATTTCCTTTTTAATAATAGGGTCATGCCCAATATTTAATTGACAAAAAAAAAAGACTTTCCTTCAAAACATAAGGGAAACATTTTCCAAAACTTTCCTCCAACTTCAAATTACAATTTTTTTTGTTGAAAAAATAAATTTAAAGCTTATTTTTAAAAAAAAATTCAACTTCAATTTTTTTTATGTTTTTACCCACCCTC